>WYDI02029604.1:0-60128 GCA_009867235.2 Psittacus erithacus | reverse complement strand
AGTGTTCAAGGCCAGGTTGGACACAGGGGCTTGGAGCAAGCTGCTCTAGTGGAAGGTGTCCCTGTCCATGGCAGGGGCTGGAACTGGGTAAACTTTAAGGTCCCTTCCAACCCAAACCATTCCATGAGTCTATGAGTCTCAAAACAAGCTCAGTGGCTGCTTTTTCAGCTTGTGGCTCTTTACAATGTTCTTTCAAAGAAGCCCACAGCTTACAACTATTTCGGATGGATGGACGAAAGTTCCCTTCCCTGCAGCGTGTACCACATCAGACATCACACACACACTTTTCTCCTAGCCCCAGACGAAACCTGCCCTGCCTTTTTCGCTCTTTTTGGGTGGCTAATGTGAAGGGTCGCTCTGATGAATCAATAGAGCTTGAAATATTCCCAGTACACTGGGATGCTCGGAAACCTACCACTCCAGCGGAGAACGGCCACTGCTTCCAGCTTAGAAGTTCAGGTAATACGTGGCCTAGAAATTACCATGTTCAGTTGAGATTTCTGCCCATCTTCTGTGCTTGGGGCCTGAGAGGGCAGCCTGATCTGTGACACATGTAGTCAAGCTTTCACTTTACCAAAACAGAAGGCTCAGAAAAGAGCTAAAACTTACAGACTTACAGTACAGCAACATTACAGCAAGGGAGCTTGTGCCGAGGACAAAGCAGAGATGGAGCAGTGCCTGTGCCAAAATAGTAAGGTGGATGTTGGAAGACCATAAACAGACAGGCTTTGCTGCCCACAGAAAGGAGGGAGAAGCCTGGAGAGCACAAGGGATTGTCTCCCAGGTACAGCGCGCAGAGACCACGATGTGAATGTTGTCTCTGTTTGTACAAGTCAGATGTCGGACTGTGATTCATGGGGCTTGGCTGGGGTCCCACAGTACCCATTCTTCAATACTTCCACTGAGACTCTTATTTAATGCTGGAGGGAGGTAAAAGAACATAGGTGGTAGGGGAGGCAAAGGCAGAGAAATACCGAGACATACCTAGAAAATAACCCTCTAGATGTGATCTCAAACCAGGATCTCTCTATATTAGCAAAGCCATCCAAGCAAGACTGGTTGTCTTCCCATCACTCTTTAGGCCCCCAAGAAGGCTTAAAGACAGAAAACAAAACGCCCACAAACAAACTAGAAAGAAACAAAACAAGAAAGGCATCAGCAACTACAAAAAAAAGAAAGAGAAGGGTGGGGGACTCTGCTTGGTGTTGACAGCAGACATTCAGTGCTGTTTGAACTGCACTGGTGGTATGGTCTCATATTTCTAAGGCTCTTGACATAGGCACTAGCTCCAGGGACGAGACCATCTGCACCTCTGTTTTGCTGGGACTGCTGCTGTGCAAATGGCCAGGAAAGGGAGATGGACTTCATCAGAACTGCCTCCTAGAATTCCCATTCTCTCTCCTGCCCTGCCCCTTGCCAAGAGGGAGGGATGGGAAGGCACTTGGGATTTCTAATTCTAGCCTCATTTTGGTGCATTCTAGTACCAGCCTACAGATGTATCCCCACAGCATTCAGACACAAACACCCTTCTCAGAGGATGAGACACAGCACTCAATTCAGCAGCCAACTCCTACCCTAACCTTTCAGGGACAGTGTAAAGGCAGGAAAGGTTAGGATAAGTAATATTTAACCTGGGTATCAAGAAACACTTCCTACCAATACCAAAGACTCAGATGAAGGAAAATCCAACTTACCCATTAAAGGACATAGAAAAGTTCACTGATGTTATGACTATGGAACAAGTTGTAGTGAACACCACCTCATGTCAATGCTTTTCGCTAATACTGGCCAGCAATTAGGCTAAGCTGTACAGTTTGGATTTGAAGATTACTAGCCCCTAAGGATATGTATTTCTGAGATATTAGAGGCTAGGGGCCACATTCTTCAGTATCAACTCCGCAAGTAGTTCAGAGATTAAGCAACACATGCACAGTTAAGAGAAGCAAGAGGAACAGTTTGCAGCTGAAATGGAGCCCATAGTCCTGGCAACTTGGGGCTTTCATTTCACAGCAACTGCCACTGGGAGAGACTGGCTTCTTGCCTGCAAGAGCAGCATCTGCAGAGATCAGGAGCCTACTGCATCATGTGTTGCACTATAATCCTAAGGTGAGCACTGCAGCACCCTGCTTGCGATGCAAGAGCAGCTGTCCACGTATACAGACCCATCAGTGAGGTCCATCACTGGACCTGCTTCCAACACTTAGGAATAATGCAGTCACCTGTGAAGCAGCACATTGCCAGCACTAAAGCTGGCTGCTAACTGTTCATAGGTAGTCATAGTTCAGCTCTGGTCTCACCCTGACACCCCAATCTGCAGGAGTTGGTTTGGGAAGCTCAGTTTTGGGCTCTGTTACGATTTCCCCTCATGAAACTGCGTCACTCCTGTTTCTCTGTACCTCTGTTTCCCTAGAAGACTCAATTCCCTTCACCTTTGAGGATTTAATTCAAAGGGCTCCTTTAAGACCCCTGTCTTCAACCTGAAGGATAAAACATTACACGCCATGTATCTCTATCACAGTCTCAGCTGGCAAAGACATATTCCTGTTCTACTTCCACAGATGGGCTCCTGAAATCTCTGGCAGAACACCTGCCACTGCCCATACCCTAATTCAGACCCACAACACAAGATTATCTCCAATACCTGCTGCAGAGTCACATCTCACCCCAAGAAGTCTGTGGACCCATCCGGCACTTCTTGCTGCTGATGGGAGAGTATCACATCTAGGTGGATGGTGGAGGGAAACACTGCTATAATGACCAGTGTGTCCATGGCTGACTCCACCTTGTCCCCAGGGGAAGGGGAAAAAGGGCTAAAGCAGAGAGAGAACTCACTCCCCCTCTCTGCTCCAGTAACACTACTTTTAGATCCTGAGGTGCTGCTCTGGTGTTTATTTCCTTCGGTTTCCCCCCTTCCTGCAGAGCTTTTGCCACCCCCCCAGCTACTCCACAGTGCATAACTAGCACACAGCAGGAAGAGCTGAACATCCAGGGATGGAAGCTCATGCGTACTGCTGGGGTGGAAGCCGGGAAGGGAAGCAGAAGCTAACACACAAGTACTTACTGGAAGGGAGAGAATAATCTGTGTTTTATTTTGTTGAAAAATACTCCGGCAAGCCTGGAGCCAGCAGCTCTGCTCTATAGACATGCTAATAAGCTGGGAATCAGTGTGTGTGTGGCTGCTAACCCCCATTTCTGCTCTGGGGGAACAGACAGCTTTTTATTTGTGCCTTGGTTTCTTTCCCTTGTCATTCTGGCTCAGAAGCAGATCTGCTCAAACCTCCCTCTCGCCACAGGAGCTGCAGGAGCCACTTCCTGAAACATCCCGTGGGTGGAAAAGGCAGAACTTCACTCTGCCCACAGGGCAAACACCGCACGCTCACAACAAGCAGTGTGGAGCCCCATCACTCATGCCGACAGGACAGCACTCTGGGCTGTGTTGCTAATGCGCTGCACAAGCCAAACCCTCCAAGCACTAACCCATCCAAACCCTGCACAAACCCCGCACAAACCCCTTCCTTCAGTAAAATCTTCCTCCCACTTTGCACATGCTCACTCCAGCCTCACATTTATGACTCCCCTTCTTTCCAAACAAAGCTCCATGCACCCTTATCCTGTTCCTGGCATACCCCACTCTGCAACCTCACCACCACAACTCTCCTTTCTCCATCCTGGATTTCCACACACCACATCCCATAAACCTCCTCTTTACACCTTTTTATCACCTTGACACCTCTTCTTTACACCTTTGTTTGTCACACAGTGCTTTTCACCCATCACTCAGACATCATGCTCCTCTTCAGGTTCCTATCAAGCCTACCATACCTTACTTACAAGCCTTCCTGCTGGTGTTCATGCACTTGTCCTGATTATCTACTCTCCCACATTCTTCCCAGCTTTTCCCTCATGAGCTGGTTACCTTCCCATGCATGAAGTACCATTTACCTCCCACAGACCATTCAGGTTCTCCTGCATACAGCTCAGGCTTGCAGGATGTAGCTGTGGCCAACCCCAATGATTTAAACAGTTGGGCACTACACCAGTTGTAAAATCTCTTGGCCCTTCAGACACCCAGAGGATGCATCTGTGAAACGAGCCAGGTTTGAGACAGCAAAAATGAGCTATACTCCATCTCTCGATGCAGTTTTTATCATCAGGCCTGCAAGTGGGAAGAGCTGAGGCAAGAGCACCTATCCCTCCCTCTGGATTTTCCCTAAAGCATCAAAAGCTGTCCAGCACAGGAATGCAGGCAGACAGAAAACATTTCCCTTTGTCCTCCTTATCTGTAAGGATACTTTCACCCCCTCCCAAACTACTGAAGGCGGCAGCCTCACCATATTTTCCTTGTCAACCCTTTCACCCACACACAAATTAATACAGAAGCAAAAGCAATGCTCACTTCAGAGCATAAATGCCCTGCTTGTTTCACCACTACAAACCACCCTACACAACAACATTCTTTTTCTACCTCACCCAATGCAAAGGAGAGGGGCTGCTAAAGAGTGAGAAACAGAGCACAGAAACCCAGCTCATCTCCTCATGTCACAGAATGAAGACTCATCTTAAGAGCCACGTCCATGCTCATCTGTCAGCTGTGAAGAGGCCTCATTGGAGGCCTTCTGGAAGGAATGGGTTTGCACCATCTCAGCAGGATGCTGGCTGAAGTAGGAGCAGAGAGGGAAGGAGACCTGCCTCTGCAGACTCCATCCAGGCTGGCTCTCAGCCATGGGCATGTCACCCAGCCCTCTCACTGGGAGCAGGCACATGGATGGGCATGGAGAGAGGTGCAGGGAAAAGAGAAGGGCCACAAATACATTTCTGGGAATTGCAAAAAGAGAAGCCAAATGAGAGAGAAGAGAAAAGAAGCACCTGACAGAGCAGGAGGCAGTGAAACAGAAAAAGAAAGGAGCTGAGTGAGCTGTTTGTGGCTGCTGTCGATTTGGGGAATCCTGCCCTCTTTCATTTTCCACTCACAGCCCCCAGAATCTCTCAGTATCAGTCACAGACTTTCCCCAACACGCTCCCAAGGGAGGACTCTCAGCCGGGGCTGGGGGTAACCCCAACTGTCACAACAACAAGAGGTCTGTCTGATAACTGCCTTTCTGTGTAGTTTTCCTCTTTGACATGCATATTCCATTCAGAGAAACCCCCTGGCCCTGCCACACTCAGCCCCCGCCATCTGGTTACGCTTTGCACCATGACGCACTTCCTCTGTGGTTTATTTGCCTTTTTTAGCCAAACCCAAGAGAGGGAGAGAAAAACCCTGTTTGCTTTGGGGGTGAACTACCCACCCCACACACATTGACTTTATTTGTGCTCCAGGGTTTGTGTGGCAGGTTAGGGGAAGGTTGGCGTTTGTTTTGTTCTTGGGGGGTTTCCTCTCCTAAAGGTAATATAAACGGGCTCCTTGCAGCATCTGCTGTGGGTGATGAAAAGCTTTATGAGGCTGTTGATGTTGAAACATGTTGTCAGATGATAAGGCAATACAATCTAGTGGTTTGAGTGGGAGCACCACAGTCACTGTGCCTCAGTGTCCCCATCACAGAAACAAGACTAATTCATTCCTGTTGCTGGAGCACTGGGAAGGGCCTGGCTTCAGTGAAGTGCTTTGTAAACAAACCATTCCAGGGATCCTAAATATCTGTAATGCTTACAGCCCTGAGTTAATCAACAGACACAGAGTATCAGACTGCCAACTTCCTGCTGAGGCAGGCCAGGAACAGGCTGAAGGGCATCCTGATCATTGTCTGCTTTCTCTGTCCAGCTTAGCATGAGAGATGAACCCACCACTCAGGCTACTGCAGTGAGCACAGCAGGCCCGAAGCTTCCTTTGGGAGTTCCCAGCCCCATATTCAACCCTCCAAAGTACAGTACATTTTAGAGCAGGTACATGAAGAATCACAGAATCAACTAGATTGACAAAGACCTTCAAGATCAAGTCCAACCTTAAAGGGATGCTTCAAGAATTGCTTTTCCTGGGTTTCACAGCTGACTCCTGCAATTGCTAAACAATCCCACACAGTTCATATTCCAAGTCTCTGCTCTTACACAGCCCACTATTTCTGCAGGAACACCACAGATGCTGTTGGTCTTCACCAAATATGCTTATGGCTTATACAGTCATTTCCTAAAAGCCTTCCTCTTCCATGGTTTACCCCATCTACACAGGGCCCTCATTACAGGAGAGAGCCTCCTTCCCTTACACAGCACAGGTGACTCCCCAGGAATCATCTCCCCAGTCTCTAGGTGGAAGCTGGTCCCCCAGCCCTATGTATTTCTGCCTCCTTCACCTACCTTCTAACTGGCTTCATCATTTCCAGCAAGCATTTCCAACTTTGTCTGGGTCACAGCCACTTTGCCAAACATGTGCCTGGGTGTGCACAGCCCATTAATCCTCTTTGCTCCAGACCTGATTTAATTTAACATTAGGTTTGGATGAGTAATTTTATCCTGCAACACAATTCAAGGTGATAGATGAGACCACAAGCAGGTGATAGCCCAGGTTGACTCCCTCCCTTGCTCTCCCTCCTGAGCAAGCGTAGTTGGCCAGGCTGCATGAAAAGATTTACTGCAGCTCCAAAGTGGGGCTTCGACTGGAGAGAGCCAAGGAACAGAGATTTCAAGTCCCATGAAAGGCTGGAAAGGAGGAAGGGGCAGGGAGGTGGACTGGAAGAGTGGCTGAGCCAAAGCCCAAGCAGGATGACTTGGATCCAGGGAACAGCAAAATCAGAGCACCCTGTTTTTCCCCTAAGGTCTTCCCTCTTGCACAGATTAACTCTTTGGAGGCCAGTCTTGCCAAGGAGACTTAATTTCACATTTCCAGTGTGCAGTCCATGTGTACATCAATCTGCTTGAAATAAGGAAAAAAGGAAGCTGGGGCGATAACGACATGGTATCAGGCTTGTACTGAAAACTCCTCTGTGTCCACTCTGCTGGTAGAAAACGCACTGTAATCAGATGGACAGGCCTCTGAGTATGCTTCAGGTAACTTGTCTGCTATCAGATCAATGAGGCACAATATCAATTCCAACAAATGACTGCAGAAGTGTCTCTATTCCCCCCACCCAGGCTGACCTGGAGAACCTGTTAATGCCAGGTGATCAGGCAGGGTCTGCACCAGGATGCTGCAATGGAGAAAGGGTCATGTGTCAGTCCTGTCCAAACTGAAATGCTGTCTCTCCTTTTCACACAGATGCTGGCACCATCTCTTGAGACACAACTGAATAAACACTGTCATTCCAGCAGCATCCTCACTAGCTGACAGGTTACAGCAGTACATGAGGACCAGCTTACCCTGACAGAAAACAAAGGTGCCTTCTCCTGCAGTTAACACTGGGGAAGAACTGGATGCAGCAGCCCCACCAGCCTGCAGCAAGGTGGGAGTGACTTGCCAGGCCAAATGTCTTTACAGCTTATTGTTAGCATGCTTTAGTCATGTTGTGTGTTTTAGTTCCGCCCAAGCTTAAAATGCAAAAACCATTCTGTACAACAGAAGAGACAGGTAAAAAGGGCAAATCCACTCAACTGCTTGGTGGAAACGCAGAGACCCACTTGTCAGATGAAACAATGTGTAAATTGTTAGTAAACCTGAAGGTAATCATGGAACTGGCAGAGCACAGAAGAGAGCAGAATCAGTGTCTTGTACGGCTTTCCAACACTGGCTCTCTGTGCCCTACAGATGATGCTGGAGTCCTTGGGATGCAAGCTTGGAATCCCAGAAGTTAAAATGAGTCCTTGGAAGATAAACTGGCAGAGAGGAGAAAAAACAGAGTGAAGGGAAGTATACTTGCAGCTGAAAGTCTAAGTGTCATCTCTTGACTTCAAAATTGATTCACTTAAGGAGAAGGATGAGCTGTGATGGCCTCTTGGGACCTGCCTGCAAGGGGTACACGCAAGCCTCTGTGAGCTGAAGAAACAAAACAGGGACACATGTGCTGTGGCCTCACATGAGAGCATCACCCTGAAGGTGGAAGTAACAATAGTGAACTTACTTTGCCAGCTGGCAAACAGCAACAAGGATCTTCAGATTTTCAAGTGGAATTACATACTGCCATGTTTTGCTACCCAGAGCCCTTCAGAACTGCTTTTGTATCTTCAGGTAGCGTTTCTTAACAGAACAAGTGTCAGGCTTGGATAGAATTGGGTTGCTTTAAATAGGGGCTTTTAGCCACAATGTTTTCAGGAGGACCAATATCCCCTACACACCAACTTGGCCTACATAATCCTTAAGGAGCATGTACCATATGTAAATGTTTCCTAAATATTAGCACTTGCCCATATAAGCAGGGAATGAGCTACTAGTTACCTGCAAGATGATAAACAGCCCGGACTACATGTTCCTGCAGGTAGGAATTCATATTCCCGTCTATCCATTGCTCTACATGTTGTTACTCACTCAGTAGTCTACACCATGCAGATACAACATAGCATAGCAGGTGCTTATGATAATGTGTAGCCTCTAGAGAATACTTAAACCAAATTAGCCAACCTTACTGCCCTCTTCAACCTGAATGATATTCCAAGGAGGAAACACTGCATCTGCAGCCAGACCCCAGGTATTCTGGAATCAAAACATGGATAATGATGCATTCAGTGTTTCTGGGCTTTTAAATTCTTTCATGGACATGCCTTTCAGTCATGGTTTCCAAAGGAAGTTGCCATTTTGCCACACATTTAAGGTGGTGCTTGACGGAATTATTGGTACATTATCATCCTACAGTTACTTGCCTCTCCAAAGTCTGCTAGGGAGACAAGTATGACAACAGCGAACACATGACAGAGACACTCCTCAGCTGCAAACCTCTTTTCAAATTCCCTCTGCAAATAAAGCAACAAAAAACCTGCCTTAATAACCCAACTCATGCTGTGCATGACATCAGGGCACATGACAGCCATTCATCTAATTCACCCACAGGCACGTGAGTGCTGCCCTGTTCTGCAGGCAAGGAAGCTGCTGCAAAGACCTGTTACGGGTCTTGCCTAAGGTCATTCACACAGTGATTTGGTAGCAGAGACAGCAATGTACTACAGTGTGAAGCTCTGAACTCCCCTCTCCTTATCCCTCAAGTAGTATCACCTCCTCTACCTGCAGCATGTTCATGACTGATCACACACAGATGTATGTGTTTGTCAGAGGCAAAGTCAGACACTGAAACCTGTACTCAAAACATGTAGCTGTGCAGATACCCACCCCAGTCTGGACTGTTTCATCAGCTAGGTCCCATCAATTACAAGGTTTTGTGTCTTGTAAGTGGTGTAGTAGGTGTCTCAGCAGTGGCCAAACAACTATGTCCCTTAGCGCATTCAGTCCTTAAGACTCTGCAGACACAGCTGGGAGCACCATCACCAGCCCCTCAGAGTTACTGGAGATTAAGAGGAAACCAAACTCTTACTCTGGGATGAGTGTGGCTGTCCCCATTCCTTACCCTGCAGTGCCCCTTATGGCTACCTTGGGAAAGAGTAATCATAACTCCAAGTTGCGCAAACAATCCTAGGTGAGCTTTTGTATTTGAAACACCTTCCAAAATGCTGTTCTTTTCACCACAGATAAATGCAACAAGATCCATCTGACAAAGAAGGTTCTTCCATTTACATTTAAACAAAACCGGAAAATCAGATTGTTTCCTGCCTGCCTTTTTCCCAGGCGATGGGACACCTTCTGCTTCACTGAACATAGAACTGGCCTACACCATTACTTGAGAGTATTCCAGACCTTATTCACTAATAATTCCCAAAAAATCTGAACCCAGGGATCCCTGCATGGACAGCAGCAAATTCCACCCATTGCCCATGCAAACAAGAAAAACATGAGACCCTTCTGCGTTGAAGGACAGAGATTAGAGGTTTCACAGATGAGGAACCAAGAGGAAAAAGAATGAGGAGTGGCTCCTGAAAAGTACTGGGGAGTTGAGCCTGTGGAAAGTCCTTAGGCTCTGGACCTAACTGAACACTTTCGGCAGTGATTGGGGAGTATAAGGAGAAAGCTTTATAACATGAGATGTTATAACTGTGTTTATCACAATTATAATATGAAGCACACAAAAGTGAGATGTGCCATTTGTGTAGTCTCGATGCCAACTGCAACCTTTCTATAAATAACTGGCTACCAGATTAGATGGCAGATAAAGAAGTATAAAAAATGGGCAAATTCATGTCCACTTTGTATCTTTTTCAGAACAGTTGTTAGGGGGTAACACTAGGGATAACTTAAACCGCAGTTCCTCTATAACTTACTCTCCTTTTCTGTTGAAGAACTATAACACCACGTGCCTTAGAGGGATGGCATGTAAATGAGTTAATATTTGCAAAGTGCTTTGATGATAAAATGGAAGATTTACCCCAAACCTCTTGAGAGGTAGAGAATAGCATTACCAAAAGCCTGACAAGAGCACACAGCATAGCAGGCAGCCACTGCTAAGGAGCAGCCATGGGAAGAGGAGCTGGTGAGGCACTACACAGTGAAACCTCAATAGGCAACTTTCAGAGCTGTATCCTTGCACACTTTGCAGAAGGCAGGCAGGAAGATAAAACTCAGCTTGTCAAAACATACAGCAACATCTGTTGGGCTGCCAGCTCCTGACTCCATGCTTACAGCCATATTCAAAGCAGGGAATGGTAGGAAAGAGGAGTATTTTAAGTGGCACAGAGTTGGATGTTGTGAGAGGGAAAGGAGAGCCACAAACTAGTTAAAATGTGAAGAACATAAAGTAAAGAAGACGATAGGAGAGCCTGGAGAGAAGAGCAGGAAATCCACATAGTGGGGATTCCTGTTCAGAGAGGCAGAATGATTCCCTGAGCAGCCATGCTGTCTGCAGGGCAGAGCTGTGTGCAGGCAGCAGGATCCACACAGAAGGGGTTAATGAGAAAGGACGAGAGAACAGCACAAACTAAATCAGAAATGACATTCTGGCCAATGGAGCATCTCCGGGCTGGGGAAAAACCCAGAGAACTCACTCGGTTCTATTTTCTGTCCTGCCCAAGGATGAGCTCTGGGCTGAAACTTCATCTTTAATCTCATTCCTGCATTTGAACAGAGGCGCAGTGCCATAGCAAGGGTTTATCTAGAAGCCTCTGAATGAACCCACACTTCTTGAGAGTTAATTACCCCCCAGCCACAACTTGCAGCCAGTCATCTTTGGGATGCAGCTTCCAGGCCAATGCACCTGTCTATGACTCCTCAAAAGAGGAGAAAAAAAGGAAGTGCTGCAGTTAAATCACTGATAGGAAATGCAGACTTCAATCTCCAGCTCTCCTCCAGAACTCCTGGGTGACCTTGAGGAGTCCCTAATTGCTCTGTGCCTCAGTTCTCCACCCAGAACAAAGAGATCATTAAATAGCCATGAAATCACAGTGAAAGTTAATTAATTCAGCATTCATGAGGTCCTGCTACATTAAGGGGATGGCAGAGCACATCTGAATAGAAATATCCCAGCCAGCCCCACAGGAGCACGTCCATCTACACATCACAAAGCTGAGACCAGCTCCTGGCACAGGAGCAACACAAGGCAGGGCTGAGGCCGGTTAACCCAACTTCCCAGTTAACTAAGTATCAAGTTTTCCAGGCCAGGACTAGCTCATCCAGAGGCAGGCAACAGATCTCTGCCAGGCAATGCACACCATAGACATATTCAGAGCCATTACATCCAGCCCTGGCTCCTTTTAGGTGTTCCTGCTGGGGCTGGCATGGGAGCACTTAGCCACACATGAGCATCAACGTGCTTGGTTGTTCCTCACAAATAGAAATCTGTGGGGTTTTTGGTTCCTAATTGTTGTTATTCTGTTTGGTGAAGGCACTGGGGATTCCAGTTAATATAAATACAAACTGTTGGAGAAAAGACACCAGTATTGTATTGCAGAATTGCTGAAAACGGAACAACTTAAAAGATGCAGTAACCACAGGATTAATTTTTTAAGCTCTTTCTAGATCCTTAGTAAACTATATAAAAGAAAATGGAATGAAGGAATGGGATGGGAGAGGAATCCAAAACCATCCCATTAACTGGTGAGCCATTCTGGACACCACAACAGGAGCTTCTGTGTGTGCGCGATTCAGGAGAGGCAGAAGAAAACCAGGACAGTTCAGAGATTACATATAAAATCTTACCATCCCTGAGAAAGACAACTGTCCTCTTAAAATGTGGCCATTCAGAATATAAACTATGTCAGAAGAGTTTCAAAGAAGAAATTAGCTAGTAAGAAAACATGAGAAGAAACGCATTTAACAATTAAGACCCTTAAGCCAGAAGGATACATAAATAAAAAGCAAGAAGGATGTATGCATGATTATAAGCCCTAAGTCCCTTTACAAGAAAGTAGTAGGAAAGTTAATTGTGTATCTTGTCTCTAACTTAGAGGTCAATGGCGAAATTCCTATTCTGAAAGCCCTTTTCATGGGAAATCAGAACGTGGCCTTAGCAGACACCCAAATCTCCAAGGAGGAAGTTATGAACAGAGCAGAGGAACTCATAGGCAGTAAATCACCAGGGCCAGATGGTGTTCAACTGCAAGTTCAGAAGGGATTATAGTCTCCAGTGAGGAACCAGCCAACACACCTTCACAGTAATTGCTGCTGAGGAGTATAAAGTCAGTAAAAAGATGCTGGTCTTTGCAACCCCCCTGCACAGCCCCATATACCAGCCATTAAAGCCTTGTAACATTGACTTTGGTCAGCTTACTGAAAGTCTGCTTAAAGGCAAACCAGCACCATAGTTGGATCATCCAGTGCTGCCAACTCAGCAGTACTGCTTTAAGGTACAGTTTGCTGTTAAACAATGAACTATTTCAAATTGTATATGAATCATATAAGCTCAAGAAATTCACCTTGGCTCTTTACAAACAGGGAATTCAACTCTTGCACACAGAACCAAAATAAAAGCAATGCTAGTAAGAGTTGGGCTTGCAGTTACTACTAGTTACTAGCCTGGGGTTATAGGTACTAAGCGAAAAGGACTGCTGAGAGATCCAACAGATGCTGACAATGAGCAGCTCCACAAATGATGTTACTGGTGCAGGCCACATCCTGGTGGCAGTCAGGAGATATTCCTTATATCCTTTCTTATTTTCCTCCCATGAACAGAATGGTCCAGATGTAAAGGAAAACAATGGTGTGAATTTCACCTTCCCCAACAGCACTGCCCAGAGAAAATATACCTCTGCTGCTGTCAACACTCCTGATTTAACCACTGAAGTCTTCTGATACTGAGTGGTTTTCGCAAAGCCTTCACTCCTGGGGTCAAGTGCTTATGTCCAAGACCTGTATTCTGCTCACTTTAAAGGAGCCTTTGTGAGTTTCTAGATGAGTTTGAAACCATGACTGTTGGAATGTGCAAGTGAAGAAGTAAAGCAAGAGAACAAAATAAGCAAACTAAAAGCAAAGTTCTCCAAATGCCTGGCTTTCATTTTCCTGACCTTCATGCCAATCTCCAGGTTTTGGATGCCTGACTCCTGAAAATTGGAGCACTTCCAGTTGACAGCACAACAGCCTGGCTCAGACAGCAGCATAACCTAGTACAGCAGCTGCCAAAAATGACAGTGAATATACACATTCCCTCTCTTTTCTGAAGAGGAGAAGGGAAAGACAACAAGAAATGGACTCCAGGGATGCAGAAAATGCACAGGTTGAATTGGGGATGTTTTCTCCAGGCGGAGGCTTCCAGCCTGCATTGCTCCATAATGGAACTCCAAAAGGCATGGTGTAAAGGAGCATTTCAGAGGCTGGATAGGGGTTTACTTCCCTAGAAGGGAATATTGACATGGCCTGTCAGCAGCATCCCAGAGGGATGCAGTGTCACAGCACATCAGCTGATTGCAAATGACAAAACAGATGCAAAGTCTGAGGCTTGGAAGCAGCAAAGCTCCAACAGCAGCCCAAGGTCTACGCATGCTAAGTCACTTTAAAGGAACACTCTTTTACTCTTTGCTTTTCATACCTAGGTTGGTTTGTTTGGGGCTTTTTCCCCCTTCTTTTAGCTCTTTGTCAGAATAATTCAGAAATAAAACCCCATACAGAGGGCTTTTTTGCCAGATTCACAATGTTATTTAGAGATAAAGAACTGAGAAATACTCTGTTCAGGATTTAGAAGACCATCTAGATGAACAAAGTGCCTAACTGCTTATGGCTTTATGGCATGGCTGGGCATGCAGAAGTATTTGTCACACATCCTTTCTCCAAGAGAGACACATTTCTTTAAGGATACACTAGATGAATAAAGCCTCTGCAGGTCATTTCCTTAGACCTGCTCTTCCAGTTTTGCTCTGAGAACTGACTAAATTCCATTTATTCCATTTCAGTGCAGGCCATGAGAGGTCTGCATTCCATTTCAGTGCAGGCCATCAGAGGGCACTGATCAGTACACAGGAGTAGTACTGGAGGTGCTACAAGGAAAGCATAACTTAATTTCCAAGTGAAAAATGGCAGATTTGAAGGAGCAATTTAACTTGTTAGAAAGCAAAGTAAGTTCACAGTCATCTTAAAACACAAGCTCTAACAGAGTCTCATTCACTGATATTGCACCTTTAAAGTGATAAGAGCACAAACAATTATTATGTGAAGTCATCCAGGGGAAGGGTGTTTGGTTTTAAATGTTTTGGGGGAATCTGCTGCACAGGAAGAGGCAGAGTGAACAAACCTTTCAGAGAGCCTTGAGCCAGCTGCAACCCAGTAGTGATTTGCCCTTCCAAACCCTAGGAATTGTAACTTCAACAGCCAGGCCAAGAATACCAGCCCTTCCACAAGCCTTTCCCCCATGACAAAGTAGTACCATATGATACACAATGGTAATAAAAATCCCAGAGGAAGTCTCCCAAGCAGAGTTCTCTCGCTTCTGCAAACAGCTTTCCCTACAAGTACATGTGTCTCCACTCCTCTCCCCAGAGTCAGATCCCTCCAATCCATCCCTTCAGTAACGGACACCAATGTTCCCCTCCTCAGGATGTGCCTGTAGAAGACCTATCTCCCCACGCCCCAGAACTGACAAGGAAGGAGGGCAGGGAAGCATTTTTCCACCATTTGCTTTCTCCCACTCTATGCCTCCCTCCAACTCCTGTCTGTCCTCCAGTGATGGATGGCTATTGGTTCTGGCTTCATCCAACAGAGGAATCTGTCACCTCATGCCAGGGAGAGGTGACAGCAAATCCATCAGCATGGAGACAGCAGTCCCTTGCAGATTGCTTTCAAGGCCACTGGGGGCTGGATTCTTCTTTGCCTCCCACCTCTATAGTTTTCTCCTCCCCTCTTTTACACAAGTCTTATTAAATCATCATTTGAACAAACCCATTTGGCCCCTATTAAATATCCAAATTCTAACAGCTCTGGATCAGGGCACTATTGTTTTGTTTAAAACAAAGAGTTTTCCCTCAAAAGTAACTCATGATTAGATGTTCATATTAGGCCCTTTTGTTACTTCCAAAGCTTGGATTCAAATTCTACTTGCGTCCCCATGGATTTAGCAAGTCTGAAAGCATTGTTTGACCCAGAGGGGAACACTGGTCCAAATGGCAGCTTCTAGTCAGGGCAGTCTCAAGAATGGAAATGCACACGATGCAGTAAGGCAGGACACTGGCAAACGAAGCTATATCTCAAAGAAACAGAGCAAAATGTTCCTCCATCCCATACTTACTACACAGCAACCATCTTGTTCAGCCCTCTGAAATATTAGACTCCTTCAAGGTGAAAGACAGCAGCCCTCTACCAGTTGCCATCTGGACTGTAGCCCCAGCTCTGTCAGTGCCCACCTCTCTGCTCACTTGACCCTCTTTATGCCTCAGGCTTCCCCTAGGACAGTAAGATTTATCTTCCTGGAAGCACAAACCAAGGCTTTATCAATTGACATGTACAAAGCTGTTTGAAATCTTCAGACAAAAGACCCTAACAAAGCATCATGATTACAGACAAATTCATTTCCTTCTGTTCCAAACAGTGCAAGATATGATTACTGCCTACATGACAGTGCTACTTAGAGAATGTGGGAGGCAGCTGGATCTTACAGGGCTTACCTGGCTCTCCAAAGCACCTCATACTTGGGGGACTGCAGTTGTTCAGTATTCTTCATCCCTGAGGGCAGCCAGAAGCATCCGCATAATGAACAGCAGTTTCTACTTCTGCTCTGCCTGCTTGCAAAGGCACAAGGGGACATCCTGGTGATTTTGAATTGCTTCTGACATGTATGTTACACACAGAACGTGGAAAAGGTGTTGCCAAAAGATTGTTGCCAGCAATGCCCCATTTCCCCTGAACATCAACAATACACCACTGCATCCAACTGTCAGAGGAGATGGGTGCCGGTGTCATTGCACAACTACCCTACAAGGTATGTGCCGCCACACCAAGGTCACTAGTGACAAACACCTGAACACCAAGATACATGATGTAGTACAGTGCAGGCTGCTCCCCAAACATAATGGTCCTAAAAAGACTTCAATTCCTCAGAGACTTTTTTTACTTTTAAATATATTTTGCTGCCCTCTGAACCATGATATAAGCCCCCAAAACTGCTAAAGATACCAGAGCACAATGACCTGCAAATCCAGTGAGTAATGGGTGAGACATCTGCATCTGCAGGTGAGAAGAGCAGACAATCTGATTTTCAAGGCCTCTGAACAGCAACACTGATAAAGGGTCAGGACAACAGGCTGACATATCAGAACAGAGCACCTCACAGTAACCAGAGAAAAACAACTTTGGAAGGAGACAGGCACTCAGATGGAAGAGATAACATGGCTTGGGAGGTGGGGGACAAACCCATTCTGCCCCCATTCATCATAATATGAGTGGACAGAATCAGGGAGTGCCTGTGCAATCTGCAGAGCCCATTCACTGCTGCGGAGCAGGGAGTGAAGGTTTCCAAGCTGACCACAAGTTTCCTGGCCATGGTTCCCTGCGCCTCACGGGATGCAGTTGGGGGGAAACACCTGAGCTGCAGCCAAAAGGAGCGCCTGACCTGGCCCCTCTGCCTGCAGGAACGCCCTGCAGGTTCCAGGCCAGGGCCAGGACACGTGGAGACCCTGCTGGACTCTAGGCTGCTGAGCGCAGGATGATTTATGGCTCTTTGCAGATGGCATGTTCCAGCTTCAGACCAGAAAAGCAAGAGCTGCCTGCTCCCTTAAAGGGACAGCTCTGCTTCAGCACTGCAAACTTAAAGTTCACTGCTTTGGCATTTTAATATTTTAAGTGCTGACCCCTCATTGATTCTGTTCAGCCTTTTAAATCTTTAATTTATTTACTTATTTGGGTTTTAAAGCTTGCCTGCAATTGCAGCTAATTAAAAAGCTCATTAGTTGGCATCCTGAGCTGGTTCCCTGTGCTTTACCTACTGTACAGTATACCTCCTGTGAGCTTGAACCATGCCTGGGATTGCCTGACTTGTTTCCTACCTCCCCAGCTTTATGAGGTGTTCCATATTTTGGAACTATTCCCTCTTTCCCTGATTTTGTTTTTTAAACTACCACTTGCTGCAGTACTCAGGAAGTTCAGCAGCCACTCTGGCTATATACAGTAGCTGTGTCACACATTTATTTCTAGCTGATCTTGCCCATGTTCAGAGGTAAGACCTCCCCATTGCAACCCCTTTTTAAAAGGGGCATTATGTGTAGACAACAAAAATGCCAAACAGATTCATTTCCAGAGTCACAGGCAGGGCTTGACTTGCCCAAGTGTGTTGTTAACATGCTCAGTAGGAAATTCCATCCTCCTGGAAGACAAACACCAAGGGCTAAGGCCAGAGTTGGGAAAAACAGGCCCTGACCTCCCACACAAGTCCCAGCACCCAAGTCCCACTGTTTGAAACCTTGCCACCCTGTCCAACCTTCTCCCCGTATTTTCCCAGAAGAGACACAGGGAAGGACAGGACACTTAATTGTCTATATTGTTCTGGACCTTAACTTTTGCAGCCAAATGTGTTGATTTCCAGACAGGCCAAGAGCATCCCTGATTCCACTTACACCGTGGTATTCTGTTCACCTAACCAGGAGGCTATAAACTGACATTGTGTATTAATTTGTAGCAGAAGAAAGATGTAGCATAGACAATACAATACCAGTGCTAGAGCACAATACCAAAATACAGTTCTGGAGTAGAAATATGGTCACATTTGTATCGCTTCTTCATAAAAGTTTGCTCCTTGAATTTGGTGTAGGGATGGGCAGATTCAAAGCCAGTAAACATCTCCCTGTTATAGTACTGATAAAGCCACAGTCTGTGCCAATTCTGATGAAACTCTTGCCGTAAGACATCATATGATTTGGGAGTAGTCAAATTCATGCCTTAAATTCTGATCTGTGCATGCAACAAAAAACTGCCAACAGAAAACCTCTCCCCCTCAAATCCACACATCCTTTCTGCAACACCAGGATGAGTGACACTTCCCTCTGTATGCTAAGTAATATTCTCACAATTCAGTTCTTGTCCTGTGGTCATCACTGCCAGACCACTTCAGTGCAAAGCCTGATCAACAGCACCTGTGAAATGATTTGATAGCCAGACCATAAACAGCCAACGTACAGTTTTGAACCAATAAAAGCAAAAAGCAAGATGAACTGCGTGAGGGAATAAAGTTCCCCCTGACACTATCTCGCTGAGCTCAGGATTAGCCATGCCCAGGATGCAGGTTTGGAGCAGGCACTGCATTATGAAAGACAAGCACAGAAGTAAGATTTCCCTGCCCTCTGAGGGCTCCAGCTCTTTGTCAGGGGACACAGGTATTATGTTCACTACTCACCAAAAAACCCAAACGGCTTCAAAGCCACCCCTGTCCTGCAAAGCAGTTCTGTGGCTGGAGTCAGGCTCCAACCCAGAGCTAGTATTAGCCCCAATTTTAATGTGGCAGATGCAAGTACATATATAAATTTTTATTCCAATACATGCTACCGTGGCTGTATCTATCCTGCTTTCCCCCTCATTTTCCCCTGTTCCCTACCCACTTCTTTCTGCAGTTCTAGGCCTTCACAGCTTGCCACTGACAGCTTCTATCAGGGCATTCTCATGCTAGCAGAGCCCCAAATGGAAACTGGAATATGGAACCACTCCCTCACAAACTCCCCTTCTCTTCCCCTCCCCTCCTGTTACCATCTGGCTGCTCTGCCTTCCAACAAATCCAGCAGCTCTACTCCCTGCCTGCGGAAGCTCTTGCTTTTAACTCTGCTGGAGAGCCCAAAACGTGGTTCCAGAGACTATTCCAGCGTAGTTCTGCACAGTAAAGTTACAAAGGAAGCTGTGATTACAGAGCAGAGGTTTAAGTGCATCTGAGACAGCTGCCCCCCTACTCGTGGCTGGCTGCTGCAGGCAAACGTTAAAACCCATCTGGGAAGAAACAGGCCTCTCGCTTCCTGCTGCCTCTGCCTGCCAGGATAGCTGGGAGGGATGGCAGAACCATGGACCAGGGCTAGACTGGAGCACAAGCGGCTGGGGATTGGGTTTGGCAACAGCTCAGTCGTCATGTTTTCATTTTACAAGGTCAAAACCATCTTTGGTTTGGGTTTTGCATTCATGCCTACAGAAACATGAGAGGATTTTAGACTTAGTAAACCCCCGCTTCCCCACACATACCCCCCACATCCCCTGCATTCCCAGCTTGCTGGCTTGTGCCCAGCAACATCTAAAATACCCATCTCCTCCTTCCCAAATTCCTGTCAATGCTTCTAGGACTGTAAAGAGAATAAAGTGAAAACAGATAAACAAGGGTATTCCCAGCGCAGCCCAGCAACTGCTGGGTACAGACCATGGGCCTAGCATAGTCAAGCCAGGGAAGACTGCAATGAGAAGGCAAATGCAGCTCCATCCTGCTCACTCAGACAGACTGGAGCAACAAAGAAGGGAATGCTCAGTTGAGGCAACAGCCAGAGAACACAAAATTGCACCCCCAAGTACACCAGAATGAAAGTGGTCAG
Organism: Psittacus erithacus; assembly: GCA_009867235.2. Classification (NCBI taxonomy): domain Eukaryota; kingdom Metazoa; phylum Chordata; class Aves; order Psittaciformes; family Psittacidae; genus Psittacus; species Psittacus erithacus. The sequence continues at coordinate 40,250 of WYDI02029604.1, read as the reverse complement.
GCAGCAAGTAACAGTACCTGCATCACACTGAAAGCACCAGAATATTTCAGAGTGGGGTTTGGTTCTAGGAAGGATCATGATCTATGCAAGAAATACTAAATCCTAGAATATCCCTCACTTACCCTGCCTGTTCTCCTTACTAACCCTACAATCCAGCATCTTGCATCTTTGAGTGCTCTATACTCCTCTGGCAGTCCTCCCCTCACCTTTAAATACACCCATCTTTGGTACTTACTGGTAACTTCCATCAGCCTGTTACCTCTCTTCTGAGAGTCAAAAGCAGGACAGGGGCTGTTTCAAACGCAGCTGACACCTCTTTACTATTCTTTGAACTGCTGTTGTTGCGCTAGACTGAGAACCATGAGAAAAGAGGGACTGCAGGAACCCAGGGGTGACAGAGAAGAAAAATCCCTGGAAACTCTCTTTCCCCTTATACACACACACAAACCCTTCTACGCTGGGCAGCAGATTTTCAGCAGCTGTTTTTGAGGGGACAAGACTCTGCACACATGCATCTCATCCTCATGTTCTTTATTATCATGTCAGCTGTGGGTTATGCTTCGCTGCAGGCATCACTAAGGCTACTTGGGGTCTCTTCCCCTTGCTCCCCACTCTTTGCTTTTCTGTCTTTCTTTGCTGGAATAGAGCAAGCAAGCTATTATTATTGTCGGTCTGGCCTAGTACAGTTCCTTTTGGCAGTCACAAGCCTTGGATCTCAGCCAAGGTCCATCCCAGGGGCCGCTGGGGCCGCTTTGAAAATTAAATCTCTCAAGAACCTCACGAGGCTGCAAATGCCATGATGTTGCTTGACCCTGGGTTAAACTCAGCGGAAGAGGGGCGGGAGCGGTGGCGGCAGGAGGCACTGCCACACTGCTGCCCTCACGTAACTCCCGGGAAGAAAAGCCCTGCAGGGAGTCAGAGGGAAGGCTGGGGGAAGGAGGCGGCACACACGCGGGAAGCCAAGCAGGGGAACTGCCATTTTGCATTAGCCCCCAGAGAACTGATCCGTCTCTGCATACATTCACGTTTTGCTCCAGACCCTTTGATGCCTTGTGAGAGTTGCATGTGTTATTCTCTCAGGTGTTAAATGAACTGTGCCTCTTAATATCAAGAAATCTGGGTAAGTGCTGAAGTAGCCCTCCCACTATTGTCCCCAGCATAGACAGCAATTAAACATGAGCTTGTGGGAGGAACGGTCCACTTCAACCTAGTACAGACCAGCACACAAAACTACACCCTCATCTCTTTGACCCTTGCTCAACAAGTCCCAGCCCTCGATGTATCTCTCTCCATTCTATTCTCAGCTGTGCCTCCTCCTGTCCACATTTAACTCCTGATCTGGACGAAGCAGCAGGATGCCTGATTCTCCAGCACTTCAGAATCCTCCTGAACAGGTTTTTTCCCTCAAGAGATGGAGAGTTCTAAAACAAGCCTTATTATTTAACAATAATGCGCTTCTGAGCCACTTTCCTTCACACGCCTTTTTTTATGCAGGTATTATAGTCCAGACAGCAACAGTTGCAAGGGAAAGCAAAGACCACATGTTCTGGGAGCTTGCCATTCCTTGAGGAGTCAGCTGGCTGGAGAGAGGCAGCAAGGGATGCCTCACTACAGGTACCTTTGTACATAGTCAGTGCTTTGTTATGGAGATTCCGCAGGTCTCAAAGCCTTCAGCGGAGATGCTACAGCTACTGAAACCTCTTTAGCTTCCCCCTCACTGTACGAAGTCCATGGGGAGCTTGAGGGATTGATGGATGGACCCCTGGAGATGCGTTGGGATCAAGTCCATCTGCCCTTTCCAGTTCAGGATGCTCAGGGTTGTGCTAGGCTGGGTGAGGTATGCATATCTCATTATGTTCTGCTGCAGAGCCTCTGCTTCAGCAAACCCCCCTGTGGCCCTGTGCCCCCTGGAGCCAGCTGATTATTTTTGTCACGGGCTGGAGGCCTGGGATGCTTCCGAGCATCGCATTTGTGAAGCATTTCTCCTACACTCCCTCCCCTTTCAGTCCCCCCCAACTGCAGTCCCAGAGAGACAATCCAGATGGAACTGCCCAGCCGCCCTCTGATCAAGCAAGGGAGGTTTGTAATTAGGACTTGATGGCTATTATCCCATGACAGCTGAGTGCAGTATCCAGGCAGCCCGGAGGCCACAAAAGGAATGCGAGGGTTTCAAGGAAAGAAGGAAGATGCAAGCACTTTTCAGCCATGCCATATTACACTAGCCGTGGTGACAGCATCCCACCTGCGAGGTCCAAGTCCAAGGGCAGTGTCAGCGCAAAAGGGCAAGAGCGATGGAGGAAGGGGAGGACGAGGGGCAGTGACTACAAGGGTGTGGGGCAGGGGAACAGGGAAGAGACCTCCATGACCAGCCCAGAAATTCTTCCCCAGCACATCCAGCTCTGTCTGCTGAGGCAGCCAGGCCAGCCTGCTGGAGCAAGCGGGTGCAGGGTCCAATTTCAGAGTCTGTCCCCACGACGGGGCCGATGGGACCGCCGTGGCGCCATCGAGGCTTCACATCCCGCAGTTCAGATTCCTCTGGGTGACACATGGCTCTGGAGCGCAGCCATGGGAGACTGAGCAGCCCAAGGGAGGAGCAGGTGTCATCACCCCGACAGCCCTCTCTGTTTTCTGCATACACAGCCAGGCTTCCTAAAACAGAGCACTCCGGCTTTAGAAAGAGACAGTGCCTGGATCTGGGGGTCTTTCCAAATATCTGTTTTATTGCTAAACCTTCAGAGAGGTCAAAGAGGAACACGATCTCTCACTCCCAGGCTCCTTTCTTGCTTGCTCTGCCTGCTTTTGCCAGAGCTGAGGCACCTCCGCTTCTCTCTTCTGCTCCAGTAATTCCCAGCCTGCTGGCACACAGACAGAACGGCAGGAGCAACAGATGGCTGGCTGGGTCACAGACCAGCAAGCAGGTCTGCAAGTACAGGCAGCTTGCACCAAACACAAACCAAACCCTGGGAATTTGGGATCTAGTGTGTCAGGATGGGAAAAATCAGGTTGCCCTTCACAGAAAGCCAGAACTCGCAATGCCCTGAGATGCTACAGCCTTGGCATTCTAGACTTCGCTGCTTCAAAGCACATCAGACTTCTGAAGCAAGCACTAAATCTGTTAGACAAGCAGTAGGAAAAAGTAAAACCCAATCCAGGCCATCTCACAGACAGCCTTCACTAGTCAAGGACTGTGTACTGGTCCTGGAAGGCAACAGGAAATTAACAGGGGCCAGCAAGGGATGTGAACAAACAGTAAATAAAGCCCCAAAACCAGGATGTTTGATCAGTAGCCATCTTCCACCACGTTTTCCCTGCTTTAGCTGCACACACTCAGTGACTTTCCAGTCAGTACATATAATCCACTTTTTTTCAGTGCAGTTTGCATTGTTGCTGGCTTGAATGGGTTAGGACATGCTATTTACCTCAAGCTGGAGACCTTTGTGCAGCTTCCCCTCCTGGCCCCGCAGATGAAACATGGATGGATGGACTCTTGCCCTGAGAGCAGAACAAGCCAGATTCAGAAAGGGTAAGAGAGAGGAAAGAAGTGGCCTAGGAGGTTTAATGCCCCAGAGCATCTAAGCTGGCCCTCCTGCACAGACCCTCTGCCAAGGTTGGAGGAAGTGAGTCACTGCTGGGGCTGGAGGGGGGCTCCGGGGTTTGTAGTCACCCCCTGGAAAGGCCTAAAGCAACGGACAGGCTCTGCCCAGGGATCAGCCAGCATTTGATTCCTGTTTGTGTCCCAAATGAATCATTCTCAACAGCTGTCACTGTGCCTGACTGTGCTCCTCATGTGCTTTCTATTAACAGAGAAAACAAGCCAGGCTGCTCCTGAGCACAGGGAGTTTGCCTTGTGGCAGTGGGGGGAGTGGAAGGGAGAACCTAGGAAATCTGAATCTGTTTTAACCCTGTACACAAGGCCCTGGTTTCTGGGATGGGTGCAGGCACCACTCATAGGCTCAGTGGGGTGTCCTTGACCCCACTTCCACCCAACTGTCTTCTCCACTCAGCCTCTGAAACACAACTTCTGTGGATGTTCTGCAGTGAAACTGACTCCCACATACATGCCACTATTCCTCAAAAGCTAAAACCCTATGGTAGGCAGAGCCAGCTTTTCAAGAATATGAGTCTACGATTCTAAGTATTTTAAGAGACCACAGAAGGCACAACACAGAGAAACCTTTCCATTCAAAAACTGTAGGAAGAGGCATTACCAACAGCACCATGCAGCCAGGAGGGAACCGCAGCACTAGAGAGTGAGAGCGGGGAATAAAGACCTTCAACAGCATGAAAAGATCCTGAAGAAAAAAGCTTAAGCAAAATGGATGGAAAGCCACAGCCTCCCTGTGTGACTTACGGTCCTTCTGCTAAGCAGAGCTGAGGGTGACCAAGTGGGCTGTGAGGACCTAATAGCTCTTCAAGCTCACATACATGTGGAGGAAAGGAGCTACAGACATGCAAAAGTGTTGCTATTAATTGAAAGAGAACAAAAGGAACAACAGCCAAGGCTTCACTCCCCTCCTGCTTGGGTCACTCCCCTATGGGAAAAATGCTAGGGTTGTGCTTTCCATCTCAGCCAAAAATAATCAGCAAGCTACAGGGGGTAGAGGGCCTGGGGAGGGAGAGAAAATTTCTCTTCTCAGGCTGCCAGAGCAGAGAGGCTGCAGCACATAATGAGAAATGCATTCCTTCCCTCGTCATTCCTTCCTGCTGCAGCCACCTCTTCACAAAAAAAGCATACAGGCCTGCTCCAGAAGACACAGGAGTATGAAGCCCAAGCCAGTGATTCTCTACTTCCCTTTGAGACAAAGTATCTGCAAGCTAAAATAGGATGTTTGTCCATTAATCCCATTGCTGCTCTCAGACGGACTCCAGCCCCACCACGTATAGCTTGGGGGGGAGTGGAAAATACAAAGTTATGCTGAGTGGACAAAAGATATGCACTGCTACAGAAAAAGGCTGGGCACCCATTCCCTTCTGATGCCTGAACAGCAATATCGGCTCCCCAGCCACTGTAGGAGCCAGCCCAATTACTGCACTCCTGGCGCACAAGACCACTCCACAGGTGGTCAGCACGCTCACCTAATAGACCTGAAGTGATAATTCAACAGAAGCAAAGCATTTGTGGGACTGAAATCCCATTTCTCAGAGAAACATGGCACTTGAGGGACTGAACAGTGCTGACTTCTAATGATTCTGAAGCAAAACCTTCCAAAAGTGTAATTTAGCCACCTGAAAAATCACTCCCTGTCTCACCTCTGCTCATTCATCCACATTCAGGGTTGCACACTGTGCTACCATGCATACAGGGGCATTCTGCCGTGCAGCTCTAAAACACCTTCCCAAAATCTGTTATCCCTTTTCACACCTTTCTATTAGTCATCTCCTCCTTGCCAGTGTCACTATGGAGCTGGCTAGCGAACTACATGAATAGTGTTTTTTTGAGAGATGCTGTATATATAAAACTCAGACAATATTCAGCTTCGTTTGATTAAAACCCGCCACATTTCCTGCCACTGAGAAAAAGAACCTATTCAGTTGTATCTTGTAGTAAAGTCCTGGTTCTTTATGATATGATGTGCCTTTACAATGACTTCATCTCCATGCTCTATCATGCATTGCATACAAGATCCTTCCCTGACTCAGATTCTTCACCTGCTCATAGGAGATAATAATATTTTCTACCCTCAGTAAAAAGAAGAGCAATTCTTTGACGCTTAAAATCACTGAGTTTGGATATTGCCAAACACCATCACCCTGTAAGCCCCTTTGCCAGCTACTGCCCCATACAAATTCAAAATAGGCAACTATTTGCATTTACTTTACTTTACTCGTATCTACTGAAACCAAAACAGGGTCTTAATCCAGTATTCTTCCGGAACCCAGGCCACTCATTCCAAGAGCAACCAGGTTAAGGCAAGGGTGCCAAACTGGCCTAGAAAGACATGTAATCATCTCTCTCATGTCCACTATCGACATACTATTCACAACAAGGTAAAAAGTAGCCCATCACTGAGCCAATGCAAAACCCCACCACCTAAACCAGGGACCATACTAGATCATTCCCCTATACTGCTTCAGTGTTTAAAGAACAAAACCAAAACAATACAAAACTTAACAGACACACACCCTGGACTAAATCATCAAACCAGCACTAGAGAGAACTGTGGAAAAAAGAGTAAAGGAAGTAAACTCATCACTAAACCCAACCCACATCTTCACCATAGGATGTCAGGGCATATACAGAGAACTCCTCAGTGTTAAAAGTTTTCTGCAGTGTTAGCAGGAAATCTCCTCTTGCATGACTGGCTAGTGCACGTGCAAGGGACTGTCATCTGTGTTGTAGATACCCTTTAGACATACATAAAAGATCATTCTCAATGTAGTCCCTGTACTTTCACCGCTAAATAAAGTAAGTCTGTGTCAAAAGACAGCTGTTGTGTGTGGTGTTAAGCACATCATTGCTTCCAGCTTTCATTTTCCAGGAGATGTTGCTGCGGCTGCTGCTATATCCTACAGATATATCCTATATCCTGCAGAGATGGGCTTGACCAGAGGACTGCAATTTGCTCTTTCCAGCATCCTACTGCTGATCCTTGTCCTTGATTGTTGTGTTTCAAATCACCATGTTTCCTCCTCTTACTCAGAAACTTGGCTGCTCTCCAGAGGATGTTCAGGAGGAAAATACAGGTCAGAATAACCCTCCACCTCCAGCTCCCCAGCATCTTCGCCTCAGCAACTTCTTTTCCACGTCATTAGTGTCAGGGCTGTAGGATGCCAGGAAGAAGGGGCCTTCAGTTGGAGCTCAGGGATAACTGACATGCCTTTCAGGCAGCAGCGGTGCCAGGAATCAAACTACTGTCCCCAGGGAGTGGCGGCAGAGGCAGCAAAAACCCTCCTCAGTGGCAGACGAGTTTTTTCATTTCCTCGGTTTCAAATCTTTTTTCTGTTCTCTCCAGTCTCTGCTGTGGCTCCAGCCGAGAATTCTAGGGGAGCCCAGCTGCCTCAGCAGGTACGGGCTCGTTAATGAGCAATTAGCTCCTAGCCTAATTGGGCAGCAGAATGGCTAATGAGCCCAGCCATGCTTCTCTGTGCCCTCATTATCCTGTGCTCAGCCAGTGGTAATACTCAACTTCTGTCCCATTTCCGTCATGCCACGATCAGAGACTGGCTGAAGGCTTAGATGTGCCAGTGCTCGCAGCCTCTCAGGGCTCTGATGTTGACGGTTTGTCTTATCTATTTCCTCTAGCAGGCCTGGAAATGCTGCTCTCACCTCTGTGCTACATAACCAGATACCCTCCCTTCTCTTGTTTGAGCCCTACTCTTTCACTCAGCAGGTTTTTGATCACTCTTCTACATATTCATATATGTGAACATAGATACATACAGATACTTAAATATTTGTCTATGTATACATATTTATATATACACATATACAAGGTTGAGACTTGTGAAAATGAGCAAGGGTAGTGCTTACCAAGAAACATAATTGGTTTAAATGTTTCCAGTGTAATACAGAACACTAATATATCTTATGTTAGTATGCACCAGGTCTAACCAACCCAGGCATTCAGCACTCAGGAAGAAATCCTCACACCAAACCCTTTGCTGGGTTTTAGGTAATCCAAGTCACATTACTAATACATGAAATATTTTGTGGCTCTACCTGCTGCAGCAGTGAACTGTGTTCCTTCTAGGCCTGATTATTCCAACTTCCTGCTGTTCCTGGTAAGGCTTTTCCAGTGGCTGATGATGGTTTTAAACATGCCTTCTTCTGCCTCCAGGGTATTTTCTTGTATTAGATTATCTCAACATATCACACCTGCTTTTTAGTCGCTTCACTGCCTTCCTGTTAAGAACCAAAATGATTTTTTAACTGCTCTTTTGCCCTAGGAGGACTCGTCTGACCTTGTTTTACCCCACCTAGTGGCTCTTCTACTAGGTGCTCCATGAAATCAGCCAGCACAAGAGCTCCTGTCACCTCCAAATGCCTGTACATTATGAGATAACTCCATGTCTCCACTTTTCACTGAGCATTTTTATTTTCATTGAACTGTACATTTCTGGAACCCACAGACTCAAAATCAAGACAAAGCTTTGCCCCTTCTCACACTTCATGCAAACATCTTACCATTGCTTTTTCCTTAAAGCCAACTTCACACCACTCGTAAGAAGCTGAAGCACCGAGCAAAACTGAGCCAGGAATGGCAGATAAACCCCACAGAAAACATTCTGTGCACTGAACCATCAACAACCTATACCAGCATCTTTAAAAAGGCTAATTTAATGAATGGAACAAATGCTAAAACACAAGGCAGTTAGAGAAGCTTCTCATGTCTTTTCCCTAGCATGTGCTGAAATCCTTCCTTGCTATAGGGAAAAAAAAGCAACATGGTCATGTGCATGGGACTGATTTCCCACAAGCCCAAGCCTGCATAATACCAGGCACTCCACAGGGGCAGGCAGCAAACAGAATATTGTGTGCATTTCTGACAGTCTTTCCTTTTGCTGTGGGCTCCCCACAGCGTTTCCTCATAAAAAGCTTTTGCACAGCCCTGTTTCTATGTCCTGACCCACCCACCTCCTCTTGCTAATATTTTATTTATTGCCTCCTGACCCTCACAAGTGAGCTTCTTCCCCAGTCACTGCTCATTAGACTCGGTCTCTCTCCAGAGCTTCCATGGACACACATCTAGCCAGAACACAGATGTGCTTTGCAACTCGCAGCACGTATTCAGCATCCATACAGATTGTCCAAGGAGAACCCCTGAATAGGTGTATTTTACCCAAAAGTCCGGGTATCAGCAAGAAGAATTAATATTGCATTTCACTGAAAGCAGAAGATAACAAAAGACTGGCCAAGCTTGGACACTGATGTGGCAAAAGCAATACAAAGGAAGACACCCAAGAGGAATTATTTCTCTTCCTCTCTCTCTGGTCTGTTTCAAAAGGCTGGTCCCTGGCTCAGGGTTGCACCTTGTTGATCTCAAAGTCATCTCTTGGCCTTTGATACTGTCAAGAAGTCCACCCAGATAAAAATGCAGGCTTTGAATTTCCTTTTCAGGGTGAATCCACAGTTGGTACCCTTTTTTGCATCTTCAGTGGAGAAGATGAGGTGAAACTGTGAATGCAGAATGGGAGGGCGGGGGGGAGACACACACGACTTGCCAGGAGCTAGACAGCGGCTGAGGGCTTGGAATAAAAGCCAAATGAAAGGGCATTTCTGTGAACTAGAGAGATGGTACTGCAGTCCACGGAAATGTCTCCAGAAAGTAAGCAGTAAATCTTGTTCCCTGTATATAAGAAATCAATAATGCTATTGCCCCAGGGACATTAGAAGTAGCAGAAGGGACTTTCATACTGAAAAAAGTATTTACAATACAGCAGATCTTAGACAAGTGAACAGAGGGCTGTATTTCACCTAATTAATTCAGTCATTAAACAGAATTAACAGCAGCCATTTCTCATCCATTGCAGAACATGATAAGAATAGTTTGGTCAACCGTACGTATCAGTACAGAAAAGGCAACTCAAAGGAGGCCCTTCTAAGGATGGCTTTATATATGGGTATGTGAAGAAGTTATTTAAGTAGGCTCATTTCCAGGGAAATAGTTAAAAATGCAACCAGTAGAAGCTATGTGTAGGAGCTGGTAGCAAGTCAGGAGTTGCTCAAAGCAGGATTTAAACTTCTGACCTTCCAGCTCTCAGAAGGCTGAGGTGGGGGGAGAAACAGTAGAGGTGGATGGGGAGTAAGGGAGGTCATAAATCCTTTCATTCCACCACAAGCATTTAGAGAGCCATGAACGAGTTGTTCCCCACCAGCAATGCTGCAGAAGATGAGGAGCAGAGCAGGTGGGCTGCAGGATGCACTCTGGAGGGATCCCACAGAGTGTCTCTTCACAGGAAACCACAAATGAGTGATTTGTTCAGTGTGGCTCCAGCCAAATCACCTTTTGCCAGCAAGAGAGTCACAGCCAGTTAAGAGGGAAAACCTTCAAGCTCGAGCGTCCCTGCATGGGGATGAGGAAGATCCTGGTGCTCCTTGGTGCACGACAGAATGGGTTGCTCTCATTTATCTCCACGCCAAAGACTGTATTAAAAATAAAAGCTGAAAATCCATGGGCTGGATGCCACACACATGCTGGGCAGAGGCCAAGGGTCTTGCTCTTTCTCACTTTACACAGGCTTCTAGCATAGGAGATGCTAAATATCAAAGGGCACAGCTTAAACTGTCCCGCATACTTGGCAGGGTTGGTGGGGAAAAGCTTAACACCTGGGCTGTGAGGACAACATGAAAGCTGAAGAAAGCTCTTTCCTAGCAACATGCTGGTTTATTCCAAGTTAATTTGTGAAGTAAAAGGGTGGTTTACTTTTGGCTACTCCTGACTGACTTCCACCTGGCTGGGATTCAGTCAGTCATGACAGATTACAACATACACACCAGCTCTTGACACTAGACTTCCCACTCCTTGCCCCAGATCTGGGGACATCTTTGCAGAAAGGCCCTGCACATGGACATGACAACACACACTCCTCATCGCTGTCTTGGAACAAAACCTAATGGAAAGAACAAAGTTAAACACTTCTTACTGAGCAACTAAGACTTAAAAAACACTTCTGACACTTGATAACCAACTTGGTAACGTCTGTAAGTATTTTCAACACCCAAACTCCCCTACACTCATGCACTATGCAAGAGGACATACTACTTGCTGCTTACACTGGAAAATTGGCCTTTGCAGCTATAAAATAATAACCTAGCACTTCAAACCAGCCTAGAGGCTCCACTGGGCCTTCTTTGACTGCAGCTTTGTTGGACAACGTTCAGTCTCGGCCTTGAACTTCTAACATGGTTTTCCCTACCTGTGCCCTGGTCTTAAATAAAGGTATCAAGAAGGCTGCAGCAGCATTTCCACACCTGGAGGACAAAGCCTGCTTTCCTTGGAAAACCCAAGATCAGACAACTTGATAAACACAGACTTCAACCCTAATAAGCTGAGAGACAGCACACAAAGGAACATGGGACAAAGATTAAAGGCATTTTAATGTTTGGGATCAACCTTTAGACCAGCCCCTGTTGACATTTTACTGGCAGATTTGCATGCAGAAGGACTGCTGTACACACATGCAGAAATTCAGCATATATATATATATACATGCTACACATTTATATATAAACACAGGCCACTGAAGGAGGCAGAAGCCAGGCATCTGCTGTCAGTTCCTTCTGCCTCTCTCAGGGACTTCTAGCAACACAGTTGCTCTTTGCTCCTGTTCCCTCACAATTTGTTTTCTGCAGCATTGACTATGTGCTGCTGGGATTCTTAATAGAGGGAAGACACTACTCCTACCCCCCAAAAGCTTGCCTAATACCAGTAATTAGATATTGTGTAACACAGCTAAGTACTACCTTAACTACTTTACTTGAAGTAATTATTAAGTTATTGTCAGCTAGCCACAATCTCTTAACAACCTTTACATAAAAAAGTTACACGAAGTATTACTGCATATTTCATGTACAGACAAACAGGTATCATCCACAGCCAGGAAACAGCTACTACTGGCAGGCTGAGCCGACACCAAAACCTGGCCTGACTGCTGAGCACAGAGAGGAGGCAGCAGAGATCACAGTTTGTGGTTTGAAATGAAACCTTCAGAAAGCCAAACTCCCTGTTAGACTTCTTGAGCTACAACTTTTCTCGACATGTAAGTGCCTTGGGCAGAGAAGAGAGGACTAATCCATAAGGTCAGAAGCACTTTATGCAGGGCATCCTCTGCCAATACAACAGAGACCAGTCCTTACTAGACCAATACTGTCTGACAGTAGCCATTGATCACCACAGCACATCTGCTTGATAAATGACATCTATGTACAGCAGTAACTGACAGGCACTCTGGCATGCCCTCCAGACAAACGTTAGCTCTCAAGAGGCTCTGACAATCAAACCAAGAAAGCCAAAAAGTCTGGAAGAAAACCCGTCGTGCCATCACCCAGCTGCTGAATGGTGTGGAAGAAGAGGCTATTGTTAGCTGAGGTTGTTATATTAAACATTATTGCATGACTTATGTATTTTTCAAGTTCAAGAATGAGCCCACAGTTGAGGCCATCTAAAAGAAACAAATATTCTCAGGACAGCTGCTTTGTGTTTATATCCCTGTCTCCATACAAGGGCATCAAAAGCATGACTTACAGGGAGGGACACCAAGGCACCAGGAAGCCACGTGAGTCATACAGGGGCCACACAGCCAGTCAAGAGTCCAGACAAGAATTCCTAGACTGCATTCCCCCAGGATATAAATGTACACACACACACTGACATACAGAGCAACTCACTTAAAAGGTCTGTCTCCCAGTCCCTAACACAGAACAAGAAAAGCAAAAAGGAATTGTGACCACTCTGCAGTGCCGGATAAAGCCAAAACGTGAATAGTGCATAGCCATGAGGGAAAAAGAGGAAGCAGCTGGGAAGTTTTAGTAATAGAAAGGTGTTTTTGCAAAACAAATGAAACCCAAGGAAAGCTACAGACTTGCAGTGTCGTGAGGGAGCAGGAGGTTCTGGATCCCACAGGCCTCTTCTCCTCTGCTCTGAGAAAGCCCATGCTTCCATGCTTGGGCATGCTTGGTACAAGAGTTACTGTGAGTTACTGCGAGTTCCTAAAGCTTTCCACGAAAGAGGTGCTCAAGCGAGAGAGCTGAATTCCCTTTTTTCCCGAGCATCTGCTGCCATCAAGTGGCAAACGCTGCCAATAGCACGCAGAGCCTCCCAGGGCACCCTTGGCAGAGGGACAGCCAGAGCCCTGGTGACACACGCAGCCTGGCAGAGCCACCGGGGAGCTCCATGTCCAGAGTAGGCAGCTCCGGGAAGGAGGGAGTAGGCTGTCTCACGGTTATAAGGACAGGGAAAAACCTGGGTGAATCACGGACAGAAACCAGCTGCTGCAGGAGACTATCAAATCACATAAAGTGCTGAAGTCAGAACACTAGTTCAGTTCAAGCTCATTTGCCTCACATCCTTCCTTCAGATGCTGTCTCCTCTAATGCCGTTGACCTTTCTATTCCACCCCACATCGGAAGGTGGAAGAGGGAATTTCTGTGCTCCAGGACCAGCACTCCAGTAGCCAGAAGGCATTGTAAAGGCAGCTTTGCCAAGTCCCTGCAGTCCAGCTGGGCACAGGAATGCATGCCAGGGACATCAGCCAACTGTTCATCCTTTCTTATTTGCAATCTTGTAAATAAAAATCAGGCAGACAAGAGCCCTGAGGGCCCAGCCAGAAACAACCCAGTCCCCCATCATTTGAGAGTGTCTGCTCTACACGACTCACAGCTCAGTCTGGCACATGCAAAAATACACAGGGCACTGCAGTTTGCAGAACACCGCACAGCAGTATGGTAGATTGATAAAAAAAGCAGCAGCCACATACCTAGACACTCTTAGGACAGAGCTGAGATGCCTGAAAGTTAGTATCCATCAGCCAAGAAATGCCAGCCATCTGCTTCAGAAAGAGACCTTGTCCATTGCAAAGGCTTAGACATAACGATTAATGAAATCTTCACTTTCCAAATGTTGCCGCAAAGGCTCAGCTCATCATCTGTAGTGTCCCAGCACCCCAGAGCAAACACATGGCTATGCAACACGGCCCACACTGCGCAAACAAGCTCTTTGCTTTACAGGGATTACACATTTAGGTAGAGCATTGTAAGCACTCTCTCAAATTACTCTAAATAAATCCAGCTGAATCCAACAACATTTCTTCTACTTCATGGTGATGTAACCAGCTGCTCATGATGGAGCACTTCAGAATAGATGCTTATGCTCCAATCTGCAACAAGTTGGGAACACAGGAGAAGAGCAATGGAGACTGAAGCATTATCTTACTGCCCCGCCCAAAACACCAGCTCCAGAGCATTAGGGGACAGATCCACACCATGTAACTACAGGACCTAACTGGCAGAATAAAATGTGTAAGTAACCCCAAGAATCTAGGTTCAAATCACATCTGAAATCATGTGCCTCTGATTATTAATTCTATAACCATTAGGACTGAAGTGTCTCAAAACCCTTTACTGAGTTCTCTTCCATCTATACTGTACAAATACAAGTAGTAGAAAACAATCTGTTCAAAGCTTTTTTGAAAGAATAAAACCAGAATTTAGAGGAAGTCCGTATCTTTACCTCTGTTTTATACACAGGGAAACTAAGGCACACCACACCAGCACTGGGATCTGTGGGAGAACAGCAGAGCACACACATCATGGCAAAACCATCAGCCCAGGCCCTGTGGGACAGATGGGTCTTTCAATGGGCCATTAAGTAATTTGTCATGAATTCCAAAACGGTGTCTGAGAGACATAAAAGCCTGGACTTACAGGGAGGATTACAGCAACCCTGATCCACCGGCAAAGTAAACTGAATTGCCATCAACACCTGCCTACGCCTATTAGCCTCTTGCTGTCAGGAACACTACAGTGAGGTTACCACAAGCTGAAGTCTGAAATACCATGCATGTAAGGCACCACTCAGAGGTAGTGCTGGCAGAATTCACACTTTGATGTGGAATACAGAATATATGAAGTTCGGTTTTGCACTTTGGCACCTTTTCACCTGCTTTCGCTTTTAGCCAGACAGAGGGGGTACGTAAGAGAATTTCAAGCTGACTTCGGTAATCTGACAGCTGATGTTACTTCAGTGAAGTGACTCAGAAAATCTTTCCCTCTGTCTTCATCAGGGTCTCTCTATTGAACCTTCAAAGCACACGTTGTTTCATGTCCCACCATTAAAGCACCTTAACTCTTTCCATTCTTTGCAGTCAAGAGCCCCCCCTTACACAATTTCTTTTCTTCTCCATTAGGTTCCCCATTTCTTATTCTATCTGAGACACCTGCTTAAAAAACAAATGTGCTCCTATCACCCCAGAACAATACATTTCAAATAAGCATATAAAAGACCTTTTATTGACACGAATAAATTGATTGGGACCATTACTCTGTAGCTGCCTCCCACAGAAAAAGCCTCTTAAAAGCAGCCTGAGGCAGGGAAGCAACATTTACATTTAGATGAAGGCATTTCTGTCACAGCATATCCCAACAGTTTCTAGCCGCGGGTGTTGTCTCCAGATGAAATTAGTGAAGTCAAGGAGCTTTGCTTTAAGTAACACAGAGGAAAAGGCAAAAAAATATTTCTGAAGTCACCCTGCGAGCACGCTGTAGTCTGAAATCATACAGTCTGTAGCAAAACAATGTCAACAGGTGAAAGGACAGAAGTATCACCACAGCAGGGAGAAACAGCAAAAGAAACCCATTTCCGTTTATGTCTGGAAGCCTGTTTTTCCAGGGCAAACCCTGTTAAAACGCCCTGCTTTGTGTATACCAGTTACAGAGGTTTCTATCACCAGGCTATGAACAATTCCCTCATATACTGACAACAGACTAGATGCAATGCTGCTGTGAAGCACTGTAGTACCACCACAAATTTACACTATGGAGGCTTTACCTCCAGCCTTTACTCAGTTTATTATACTCTAAGTCTTCAAGATACCTGACAAATGAAGTGCATGCTACATTGCTTCAGCACTGACAGAATGGAAGTACTTTGCAAAGGTATCTATTTTAACGTGGTGTTTTTTCCCCAGCGCGCATAGCTCTGACAAGGATTTTCACTTGGCATCTGTGTTCCCAACCCCTACAGAAATGTCAGTGAACAATAGCTGACCTGCAGGTTTTGCTGCTGGCATTGAAAGGCTTGTCTGGGCTACAAAGTCATCCTGTTGCAGCACTACACAATAGTTACAAGAGTAAAACCAACAGATGCAACCAATAAAATTATGTTTTACAGCCTTATCTGTTGTAAAAGAGTATGTATATTGCAATCAGTCGGCTGGGAAAGAAAAGTATTCCCACTTCCCTAATCAGTACCACCTACAGTAAAACTGAGCACAGACCAGGCTTTAATACAGCAATGCGATGGATGAAGGACAGACAAACCTTCTACATCCAGCACATTCTCTTGTTGAACCAAAAAATGCAGATCAAAAAGAGCAAGAAACAAAAAATAGAAAAATAAACAAACAAACCCTCATTAAGTTTCAAAGAAAGATGTGCCACAGATTGAGACAGGATCTAGCAAGGGGATTATTTAAGTACTGCCATCTGAATGAACTAATATTTACAGCTCGGTGCCACCCCAGGGACTGGTCTCTGCTCAGATTCCAAGTCTAAGGTCAACTCAGAACAAGTTACAACCTCCACAAATGCAGGCAGAGCTTCCCCATATGCTGAGGCAGCTGCAGAGAACTTCCTGGCTGCTCTCCCGATGGCCTGCCTTCACCTGGAGGTCCCTGTACATCAGCACAGAACGTGCACATGATGGAATGTTTAATTAACTGCTGGTTTATTACAAACAGCGAGACACTTCACAGTGGCCCTGTGTCAACCCTTGAGTTTTACACACCATTT
The DNA here is from genome assembly GCA_009867235.2 of Psittacus erithacus. Taxonomy (NCBI): domain Eukaryota; kingdom Metazoa; phylum Chordata; class Aves; order Psittaciformes; family Psittacidae; genus Psittacus; species Psittacus erithacus. Next base: position 23,803 of record WYDI02029604.1, on the reverse strand, counting down.
CAGTTCTGTATCACAAGACACTTGGACATTTATCAAATCATGGCAGCAGTTGCAAACATACATCTGCTCATTCTGCAAAACCAGAATCATTACACTCATGAGAAGTAACAGGGCGGCACCAGAAGCCAAGTAAAAAAATGCACTGGCACAAGGGCACAATGGGATTTGTGTATGTACTGGAAGGTAAACCTTCAAAATTCTTTAAGATACAGCTCCAGAAACTGTTGAAACACTTAACACTCTCCAGCCTTCCTTCCAACATGTTCGTTGTCCTTCCCGACACATCAGCTAGAATGGGAGTTTCTCCTTATCTCCCAGTATGTATCTTTAATGGCCACATATCTATGCAGTGCTAATAAGGTCCTAACTACTATCCTCATTTACCTTCATGCTTCCCCCCAAACAATGGCTAGAGAAACATTTCCAACACAAAGACCTTGCTGGCAGACACACTGGACGTCCTGCAGCTCTGCCCACTGGAAGATGTAGTGCTGGGTGGACCCTTTCACAGAAGAACACCCATGAGAGCACCCAGAGAATTCACGTACTTCAAAAGGGACACTATGACTATTAAATAATTCCCTTTGTTAATCCTCTCCCCTACTTCCAGTGAATTGCCACAGACACTCTCTTGGTGACAAACAAACCCATCAATATTATGAAGTGCTGAAACTCACTGGAGCTTCTTGGGGAAACTGGGCAGCATGTTCCTCTACTCCTTTGCTTTTGCTCTACTCATGCTTCTTGAAATACTGCTATTGATATAGTTTTATTTGCTACTGTATAAAAAGCATTAAGCTGTGAAGGAACAGCCTAGAGAGAAGCCAAAAGAATTTAACACTGACATTTAGATGTCAATAAAGCAATCCAAATTAGAGGCACGAAAACCCCCCACGAAGCTGTGGCTGAGCATTTTGAAGCACACATTCAACCACGTTATCAAACCAAGAATACTGGATTCCTTGTAATTGCCTAGACTTTGTCATTAGGGTCCATTCAAACAAGCTGCAGTGCCAGAGAAATTTCCATCTCGCAGATGCAACTAATAGCCTGTTCCAGCAAAACCAAGACCCCAGGCAAACTGAAATACGATTCCACTGACAACATGCACAACTATTTTCCAAGGCCAGTGCATCAATTTCTTCTGTAATTTCTCTCTCATACACATGTTCCCTGGTGCAGGAAACTCAGCCTCCCAGCTACAGAGCGAGACAGGAGTGCTCATAAGCTAAGCAATGACTCTGCAGAGCACGCTGCCTTGTGGTGACATTGCCACAGGTAAGGATGATGGACAAATATTTAAAGAGCTAACAAACAGTGAAATGGAACTGCAACAGCATCCAGAAACTGGAAAGACACAAAAGTCATTCAGAGTAAAATAAGGGGAACAAGACTGACTGCTTGAATCTGGGCCTTTCACTTTGACAACTGTACTTATGAGTTACCCTAAGTATGCTTTGGTTTAAGGGAAAGCACATTACTTCATTAATATTAATGAACACTGAAGTTATGCATGCTTACACTAAAGCTGGATTTGATTTAGTGCCCCAAAATGTAAATAACTCTTTCAAAACCTGAGAGATGTGAAAGCAATGGAATTACCAAATCCTGTCCTGGATCTGATTTCTCCTGGCTCAGGGTCCTCCATTCACCAAGTGCTGGTTTCCATAGTGCCTTTCCCCTTTTCTGCAGGGCAACGCAGTAAGAACCTAACTCATCCAGCCAGAAAGTGGACTTGAACAACGTTTATCGAGAAGACTCATTTCTCCCACTTGTGAGACCCAAGGAAGAGACGCTAATGCTGCATCAGGAACGGGCACTCCCCAGCATTCAGTGTTACATGCGTCAGGTGCCATTTCAGACTACAGCTCCGCAAATGCCTGAGTTTATGCAGGTCAATGTGTGCGTTGTTTGGTTTTTTCCTTTTCCAAGATCCCTCCAATTATTTTGCCTTTAGTGAGAAGCTGGGGATTAGGAAAAGGGCAGAGAATTGCATATTATATATAGAAGCAGCTGAATTTGCAGAGCCACATTACCACTTCTTGATGAGCATCTGTAAAGAACAAATTCAGCCTGGCGCAATCATCCACTTGGGATCTGTGGTTTGCATTATGTTGGTTTTATCTTTTGTTCCGGTTTGGTTTTGCAAAGTCAACACCATGAAAAAAATCAGGCTTAATTACCTTGCATCAAAGAAGGAAACAAGCGGAACAGCAGTTTGCAAAGGATGACCTGTACACACAGGGCACCCAAAAGGTTCTCCCCTCCAGCATCAGACATGGAGCCTGACAGACTCGGGGTGAGAGACTACCCTGGAATAAGACCAAATACAAACAGCAGCTAAGGCTTTCTCAGGCTTACCTGTCACATACAGGACCAAGGGAGGGAAAACATCAGGAACGGTCAGCACTGACTGGGACATGTGGAAGAGCACCTGTTGGAGCAACATGGATGAGCTGAGCAAACCGAACGTGCCCCGTGGGTGCCTCAGCGGCCAAAGGATACGCGACAGAAGCGCAGAGGGACACAGCTCCTCTGGAGACCGAGGGTCACTCCCAGGAGCGGAGGGGAAGATGGCGCCCTTCAGCATGAAGGCACTCCGGCGGGAGTAACCCAGAGCCTGCACTGCCCTCCAGAGGCAAACGGGCTGCGATGAGAGGCAACGCTGCGCTCCGCAGTCCCCTCCCGCCACCTTCCACTCCCGCTGCTCCCGCTGCTCCCGCTGCTCCCGCTGCCAGCCGCGAACACCCCTCACCCGCACGCGGCCATGGCTGAGGCACCGCCGCCGGCACCTTCTGGAACCTTCCGCGCCCGCCCTCACAGGAGGCGCGGCCCCGCCCGCCCGGCCCTCGGCCCCTCCCAGCCGCCGCTGACAGGGGAGCTGCTCCTGCCGGGCCTTATCTATGTGTTTTATATATATATGTGTGTGTGTTTTATATATCTATAAATGTGTGTTTTATATATATGTGTGTATAAATGGCTTAAAAATAGCCATTACTTTAAAATAAAAAACAAAAACTGCACGAACAGTGCACTTGCTCCATTTTCTAGCTAAAACTCGTCACTACAGCCCTATCAAAAGCCAGTAATTAATAAGAACATTCGCAAGTTATTAATAAGGTGGGCTGTCTAGAATCTGAATGAAAAATCAGTGGGTTTCTCCTTCTTCCTGCAAGACTTTGTGTGAAGATGCTGGAGCAGTGCCTGCTGTTAAGCTGTTGTCATGTTACCAGCTGTAGGTGAGGGAAGGATTGCGGTAAGAAGTAAAACTAAAGTGCATCAGTGCAGGACATTCTGGGATGTGCTGTTCTTGCTTTGTAATTGTCATAATCGACCAGAAGCCAGCGTTTTACATGGTTTTAGGCACTACAACGCGCAGGAATGTCTACAAGGAACAGAACTTCAACAACAAACAGTGTTAGAGCTACTTCTTCCCATGTTCCAAGAACAGAAGATGACATTCCGGAGCAGAATACCCAGATTCATCTTTTCTCCTTGTACCCACATGAATGTAGGTTGCAAAAAGCCAACCATGGCCTGGGAAGGACTGCAACCCCACAGCCTAAGTTCCTTTTTACAGCTGACAAGACATTGAAGTCTGGTAACGTGCATATAACAAAGCCATGCGACAGATGGATCTCCTGCCTTTACTCTTGCAATGGCAAGGCAGCATTAACACACCACCACTACTGCAACAGAGCTATTGTGCAATTAAGGCAGTGATGAAAATCCTCTTTGTCCTTGTCCGTGGCAGAATTCCCCATTTTAAGGCTCATTCACCTCAAAAAGGGAGGGCAGCCTGAGCCCGTTGAAGTTCTACATTAAGCACAAGGAATTAAAATTACCCAAAAGAAATGTCAAATACCACAGCACATGCTCATGCCAGCCTCAGAAAAAGCACTTTCAGAAGCTATTTCCAGTAGGCAAGATCTGACCTTCCCCTTATAAAATGCCACAGGGTATAAATAGAGCAGCCTCTTCAAACAGGCAGCTCCAAACTCCTGTGCAATTTGTCATGAATACTTGTCGGTCTGCTTCAAGCACACTCAAACAACAGGGCACTCTCTTCTCACTGCACTCAGAGCACTAATTAGCCTGAACTGCAGTCAAAATACCTCACTACTACTGAAAAGTCATAGACTAAAGCAGAGCCAGATCAAGAATGCAGCCTTCCCCTCTCCTTTTGGTCCAAAGGTTTAGATACTCACCACCTCCCTCTGTGGCATCCCATTGTCCTAAATGTCGGTGATGCAGATTAGCACAAACTGCCAATACAGAACGCTCACACAGCTACACAAATACATTATAATCTCTGCCAGATGGAAGACAGGGAGCCACTACAAATGTACACAAACACGTAACTCAATGCAATTTGAAAGCAAATTTCAGCTTTTCAGCAGGCAGTGATTAGACAATGAATTATTGTGCATCTTCCTCTCTGCAATTATCCCTCTGGAACACGCATCTCCTGCCAGCTCGGTATTGGCTGTTAGTGGCACACAACATCTCTTAGAAAACAACATGCTTTAAGAACTAGGCTCTGTGTGTGTGTATATAGTGTACTATATCTAACTCCAGAATGAGTCCTCAGGCCTCATTCTCCTTTGCGTGTCTTCTCAGCACCTCTGGTTCACAGGCAAATGTAAAAGATGCTCAACTAGGGGAACTGTCACCTCTAGTTTACAAGTTCCCATGCTTCTACTCATCTTTGGCTGATGCAATGATAAAAGCTTATGCACACACTTCATCTTAGCTACTTGTTTGTGCTCAGGCAGATCACTGGCTACGATATATGACCACTGCACACAGAAAGCCCCTGAAGTCATGACAACCAGAACATCCTTACACATCCAGTCTTATCAATGTGACTGCTTTACTTGGGGGAAAAACATGACAAAGTTATACAGTATAGCCCTAGAGCACAGATGTGCCTCAGGGAGGCAGAATACACTCTAACACTGGACATGATGTTGGTGGTTGGTATACTGTACACAAAAGTAACCTCAATGTAATTAAAAATAAAGCCAAGAAAGACAAGCCAGCTTTGTAACAGACAAGATGGCCATGCCGGCATCCCGTATAATCCCAGAGGAAAATAACTCTTTTCCCACTTGACAACAATCAAGAGACACATTTCGCTTGCAGGCAAACCCTGGCTGCTGTAGTGTAGCTTGGTTTTATTTATGTCCACAAATATTTCAAAAAAATTACAAAATACTCAAATGGAGAGAACACAGAAGTCACGATTTCTGGGTTTCTACTCTGTTTACACTGTGTTATCCCATCGCAAACTACTCATATATACATTAAGCTTCAAGATATATATAAATGTAGCAGTCAGAATGTACACTCTGCTTTAACGGTGCAGTGAAACAAGCTCAACCATGACGACATAGAACAAGAGAGACGTTTCAAAAACACTAAAGCAAAATGAAGAAAATCAACTTTCCAAACAGAGGGAAAACAAGAGAGATTTCTTAAAGAAAAGCAAAAGGCCTGGGTTGGTTTAACAGGGCATCGAACACCGAGATGGCTTCAAACACCACTGCATGTAAAGTTGTAGTTAATCATCGGTCTGAAGTGGAAGAATCTCAGTGCTTATTTGCTGAATGGATGTGAACAAAAAAAAACCCCTATAAATTATCAGGATGCTTTTCTGGAGGAAACACGTTAAAAATCAATGAACAGCTTTTGAACAGACTGCAAACTTCAGCTGAAAAAACCAATACAGACAGAGAGAGGACCATGGAAGGCAATTAGCTTGCGCTTTTTTCCTTAAGAACAACTATGGCTAAAAATAACAGCAGAAGAGAAAGAAGAATCAGAAGAAATGGCTGAACTCCCCCTGGCTCCCAAATTACCCATGTTAAAACCAAGGAGGGGAGGTTTACCTGAAATGTGCCTAATTAGACATTTAAAGTAAGCTGAGGCACTCCCTCTGCTGAGCAGACTGATCTTACCAACTACTCCACTGTGCGCAGAAGAAAACCATTTCACCTGATCGCTGCAGACAGTAACTGAAGGCACTGACTGAAGACGTTACCATCCTCGATTCTAGACTGACCTCATGGTTTCCAACTCTCAGGAACACTAGCTGTTCCTCCTAATGCCTTCACACAGAGTCCAAACATAGCAGATGGAACTGAGTTAACGCTACTGCAGTTCTTTAGCACTCAGAAATCTGGAATGAGGACAGAAAAAAAGGAAGATCAACATCAGCTGAAATAGTCCTCCCCTCTCTCTTGTACATTGCTACCTCAAGTGGACCAGGAACACCCTGACTCATGTTTTTAACTGGTAAATTGATGTTAGTAACTGTCCAGCAGTAATCTTTGGGCACTGACTCTGGTTTGAGATGCATGAGGCAGATAAAGCACTGTGCATGCCATGCCTTCCATCAGGAGATATGATTAACTACAAGTTTATCACACATGGCTCAGTACAGTCTTGACACAACCATCACACTGAACAGTCTATAACAGCAGAGAGAGAGCACTCATGACTTAAAAGAGAGAACGGAGGGAAGTTATGCACCAGGAGATAAAAAATGGCCAGCAGATTCAGATGTCCATTGGTTGCATCACCCTCTGCTCTGGCAAAGAAAACCCATGGCAAAACAGGGAGATAAAAAATGAATCTGTCTAGACAGTAAGCAGAGCTGTCTCCAGAATAATGCTCGCTGGCCTTCTGTGCATTCCTCTCCTCCCCTCCACATGGGAACTAGCCAACGGGAGTTACTCTGCACAGACCTGTTGTGTTGGGAGTCAGTAAATGTTACTGTCCACAGTTAATCCCAAAGCAGGAAGTTCCTGAGATACAGAACACTGGTGACAGTTAAAAAGTTTTTTGCTTACAAACCCAAAACTAAAACAGTCCAAGAGAATTAGAGACTGCTCTTTGCAGGACAGCTTTAAGAACACGAGTGGAGTTGTCCACTTTTCTTAAGAACATATCAAACAGAAGAGGCCAGAAAGAGCACATCCTCCAAAAGGGTGCACATGCATACAAAATTCTGGCTGTACTCGTTTGAGCCATGGAACATGTTTAAAAAGAGATTTTAGAACAGATTATTTCCTTCAATTTTTCCCTATATTCTAAACCCAACGTAGTTCGATTAAGTTTCAAAAGGTAATAGGAAAGAAGTGTATTATGAAAATGAACCCTTGAAGTAGGCATCAAAAAGGGTAAGCGAGCTCCAAGGGACATCTGTACTGCTCAGAAACCCAACTCAACAGAAATCAGCTGCAGAACAGAGAGATGTAACACGAACAAAAACCCCCAAAACAACCAAACCAACCAAGAACAGAAACAGTCATTTGCAACATTATCCCTGCAACTCTCTTTAATGCTTATTGTTGATAGCAAACCAAATTTCAAGCTTTGACCCATTTGAAATTATCGATTTCCCTTTAATTAAAGGGATAATTATATATATAATTTTTTTTATTAAAAAATCAACTCTGTATTCTGTCAATACCAGGTAGGAATTCACAATTTGTGATGTTACTGAAAATCAAGATAAATGCTTCTGGAGTTTGCGTTTTGTTTCGTTTCTCCCCTCTACCCAAAAAAAGGTTATTTACAGACTTAAAAAGCCATGCTGCAGAACTGAGCTCTCTTGAAAATTATGAAGATTTCCTACAATGTATTAAAATAAAAGTAATTCTTTTATTATTATTATTATAGCACTTGGATTCAGAGCTTGTTATGTCACCTACTTGCAATCCTTGTTTTTATTAAAATAGCTATAGATGCATTGAGTGTCTCTTCACGCACAGTGACTTGTGTTGTGAACCTGATTCTAGCACCTACTCAAAACAAACTAGTAAGAAACAAAATAAAACCCCCCAAAAAACCAAGATTGCAGGAAGTTCTCTGAATGTTCCACACAGTCCTGTATTTTCAATAGGCTTCTGAATACGTTGTCATGCAGGGAGACCCACACCAGTCTTGAGAAATCTTCTCTACAAATGAAACACTATGTTGATTAGTCTCTACTTGTTGGGTGGTTGTTTCTGTTTTAAATATATAAAGAAATCTTTATAAGATATTCTTGGTTTCCTTTTGTAGCTCTTATTGTATGTAAAAATGTTCCACTCCTTCCCAAGGACTGGGGTTTCCACAGCCAGCATTACAAATAAATAATTTATTACAACTGTTTGTCGCCTTCTTTCTTCAGTCGACTGAAAAGAGAAAGAAAACTCATTTTAACAAAACGAAGGAGGTGTCAGACACTTCAGAGACAGCTTTGACTTCCTCTTCACCTCACCCGCGGCCCTGAAGGGAACAGAGGTTGCAACAGGACTTGTGAGCTTTCAGCACAAAATGAGAGCCATTGTAACAGCAGTGATAAGGCTGTCTGCTGCGGGAGGAAGCGCTGACCTTTTGCCTCTGCAGCACTCCTTACATGTGAGCAAGATCACTAGCGCCAGCTCATCAGGCTTCGGCTTTATCTGCAGCCGCAGAGATGACAGTTAGCTTCAGGCCGACTGCCTGCCCCCATGGCACGAGGCCAGCAGGCAATTTCAGATAGCAGAAGCAAGGGATGAAACATCAGAGTAAAGCAGCGCAAGGCAGGTGTTTAATATGCTGCTTCCTATGTATCCTTGCTACCCACGGACATGTGGAATGACCCTCACTAGGTGCTAGTGGCTTTTTCTTCTGAGCTGACACATTCTCGGTGGGCACTGCCAAACAGGAACTAGGATGGTGTCACGTAAGGCAGGAGACAAGAAGAGAGCACCACTATCAACACCATACAGCATTCCGGGGAGAACAGCTCATGATTCATCTAGGCATTCACAGTTGGTAATGCAGGATCCGTACCATTCATACCTTTCAACTTCCTACTCCCCTTAGCAATTTCTTAAGTTGTACTGAATTCCTCCCCTCTTCTAATTCATGAAGCTTTACCCAACCCTCCTCCACTGTTCTCAAGGAAGAGAGACGTGGAAGCAGCAACCATAACAAGTATCACACTAAAAACCCCAATCAGACATAGTTCTGCAATGTAAGACTCAACTAATCCACATCCTGTGCCAGTAATTTGGACCTGGCTTCCCATCTGCTCCATCACCTACACCCAAATTAGGTCTTAGTATAGCTTCACCACCTTCCATAACTGCATCAGGACAGGAACTCAACACACAGTAAGAAAGGCAGTAATTCAGGGAGAAAAAGCATGCAATGTGGAGACAAAGGAAGCTGTTAGCACCCCTGTGTCTCTAAAAGCTTTCATTAGACCCCTCACCTGTAATAATCTTCCTGACTTGGTAGATGACCACCATGCATGTGAGGATGCCCATGCAACCACTGCTGCTCCATTGCCAGTCTTTGCAGCTCTGCTGACTGGGCATGCATGGCCTGCAGTTGGTGGGCTGCGGACATAGGAGGTGGAATGGCACCAGGCAGATCTCGTGGATAAGGAGTACCTAAGAGACAGTTGCCCACATTTAGACACTTGTTTGCTATGAAGTGTGCAGTTTGCATCATGAAGTCTGAAGCTTTTTTGTTAGACAAACCAACCAACCTTTGGCTGTAACCTGAGTTACAGCTCAACTCCACCAACTCCCCTCCCAAGCAATGTGAAGACCCAGAAGATGACCCTTTAGATCAAGAGCCAGCCTTTGCAAAGAACCATACAATGCTCTCACCAAAGACTGGATGTCGGAGCATTTCATGCTCATGAGGTGGCTGCCCTAGCAATGGGTTGGGGATGGTCCCAGGTGGGTAGGGAAAACGTGCCAAATGGGGCCCAGCAGCTAAAGGATCCACCAGCGGGTGAACAGGTCCTGCTGAACCTTTAAAAGAAGGAAAGAAGGCAATCAAATCAACTGCTTTGGGAGATCAAAAGCCTGTTATGCTTGGCCTAACTGGTGCGTAATTACCAGAAGTTCAGCTCCACCCAGTTTGAAACCCACTTTTCTATCTTCAAGTGACATTTGCTTACTGAAGAGTCTCAACTGTTAAAGCAACAACCCAGGGCTTTCAATTTCGACAAGAAATCCACCAAGCAGTAACTAACATGGTCAACATTTAGAAGATCTTACGCTAAAACTGTTTCTCCTTTACACACTCAAAATTGAGGGATCACTAGTGACATTTAGTACAGAAACACTTTAGCATCCTTCTGACTTTACCACTACTACCCAGTAGGCCATAAAGCTGGCCAAAACCTGTTTGCAAAAGGTGACACTGTCACCACCCAGCCCATGTGAAACCTCTGCATGTGAAGCTGTTGGTGGGTTGCAGAGGAACCACAAATGAAAGGAACCCAAGACAGGTAACGCGATTCTCCCTCAGCTGCTGTCTGGTCCAGAGCAGAGACATGTGACCATTTTATACCCTGCTCATCCCCACTGCAAGGACACATAGCAGTTATGCACCTTAGGGCCTTACCCACCCATCCAAGCTACACTGGAGCAAGAACTACTTGGAGACACTCTGGAGCCCCTAACTCTGTTTTAACCTGGCATCCAAGATTAAAACCATATTACTCTGCAAATACACATAAGAGGGACTTGAGGTGATGACTTACCTGACATCAGTATCCTTGTGTAGGCACCATCTATGACAAATTTCTCCTGCTATCAATGGGATACGCAAACGTGCCTCAAACTGAACCAGTGTGCAGTCAGCTTCAGCCAATGTCCACAGCAGACAGCTTTAAGAACGCTGATACTCAGCACCATCTCCTACCCATAACCCCCAGCCCCTCACCAACTTCACAAGACCCTGCTGATTTCCTTGCTATACGATTTGGCATCTGCAACAGCACTCAAATTCATTCCAAACTCAGAGCAGCAGACCTTCCAGCTACATTTAATGCGTATTGCTCCAAGGCAAAGTGTGCTGCATTTGCTTGCTCGAGCACTACATTTGTAACCAGCTGCACCAGAAGCTGCACTTTTAAGTACTTGGACCTCTTTTTCCCCTTCCTTGGCAGCTACTGCAGCTGGTGCCTTGCATGCTGTGTCCTCTGCAGTCTGTCACCAGAAAAATCCTGCTTAGTGCCTCATCTTCCAGACTACCAGCAGCATAACCACGTAACTTGCTTTAGAAATGAGCAAGGCATTAACTCCCTTCTTGAAATTATTAGATATTTGGGGAGAAAGAACTCCACACGTAAGAATCCACTGTAGCTAAACCATAAATTTAGATGGTTCTTATGAGAACTGTGACAGAGAATTTCAGCTCAACTAAAGCCAGATGGTTGGCATGTCAAATGGCTCAAGAGATGAAGAAGTCCCTCTCAGTTATTTTTTCAGCCTCTCTATGGAAACACCAGCTTCAGCTCCTTTCCAGCTAGAACTCCTAACAGGCATTAGCAGTGTTACTAATTCCAGGACAATGACGATCACTGCAGTGTTATCATCATTTACTTTATCACTGTCATTGGTTCACCCTCCAAAAATGATCTGAATTTCAGTTATCAAAACCTTATACAGTACAGAAGTCACATTGTACACATTAAAACAGGGATTTGCTGCTTGAATTCGAGTCACAGTCTGCCTGTTTCACACAGACCACTGCTTACAGCTCATGAGGTTTCCCAGTTACCTGGCCAGCCCAGTTCCCTGGGGCTCACCTTGATGTAAGGGATCCTGCTGATGTAGGTGTAAATGCGAGTGTATGTGTGAGTGTTGGTGATGGTGAGGTGTGACGTTGAACATCTGAAGCCGTGCCAGGGGGTCGTTTGTCAGCGATGCCATCCGCTCCGCGTGTATCCTCTCTGCTGCCAGTCTGTCAGGGTAGCTCATTTCAGGCCGTAACTGCGGGCCTGCCAGTGCAAGTCTCTCTCTTTCAAGGGGGTTCAAACCCGGATGGAAGGAAGCAAATGGGTGAGGTCCTGCTGTTGGTGGAATAGTCAGTGCACCGTGCCTGGCAAAATGCTCCATGGGGTTAGTAGCTGGGTGCAGTGCATCTAGCTCTGGGGGCTTCACCTCAAAGCCAGGTTTCATCCTCTCTCTCAACTCCCTTTCCCGGATTTCTCGCTCCCGGATTTCCCGCTCTCGCAGCTCTCGCTCCCGAATGGTGGGATCCACGTTGTAGAGGCCAGGCATATGGTAGGCCAGGAGTGGATCAGTGGGGTTTAGGGGGACGAAGAAGGGATGGTTGCGGTTTGTTGGTGACATGACGTGAGGACGGGCATATTCACTTAGTGTTCGTAAAGCAGGTGTATCTGGACCAATATAAGGTGGTACAGCAGCTATGGTTGTCGGTGGAGGTTCAAATGAAGGTCTCATGTGTGCTGGCCCGCTGAGCTGAGCCTCTCCAAGTCGGCCTTCGTGGGAGGAGCTGGATACCTTCTGCTGCACAGAAAGGGGGACAAGAATTTTAGTTCAACACACTTGGCTTAGAACCAGAGCAGGCACAAACTGCCCTTCTGCTTCAGACTCTGAAGAGGAGGCTCTGTGACTCCTGCAGTTGCGTGATCCACTGTTGTCTGGGGAAAAACTGGGTTCTGTCTAGCCTGTAGGCCAGGAGACAACTACTCTGTAGTGGCAACAGTGTGATCTGCCTCTCCTCTCCACCCTCATCTGTAACCCGAACCAGACTAAACCCAAGGAAACTCCTCTCCACAATGTGCAACACAACAAAGTCCACTCCTTTCGCATCAGGACTTTGCATCCTGCTCTAACCTCCTGTACGAGGGCAGCAGAGCACTTTGGGGAGGGCAATAAGCACAGTTTACCCATGCAATTGCCAAAGGACCCCTACCCCCAGAATGAAGTCCCTGTACATGACACATTCCTTAATGGAAAGATGCTATATCCCAACTTTTATAATCTTACAGAAACACACAGCTATGATTCAGATCTCTGAAATGCACGATGGAATAGACTTTAACACCTTCTTTTCCAGCATCGAGAATGTATTACCAACCTACCAATTGTGTGGGCCCAGAAGTAATCATTCCTTTGCAGCAGGCCACAGAACGATGGATTAGTTTTATTGGCTCTTTATACCAAGACCAGAGTTTGGGTCTCCCCATACAAAAAGTTAATGACGTTTGCTTCCAACTTAAAACCCCTTCAGATCTGCTTTTTCCAGCAGACAGCACTTGGGAGCCTGCACAGCAGTACAAGGCACACAAAGGTATCCACTGTGCCTGCACAGGGTGCTTTTCTACTGCAAGTAAATGTGAATACTTGGGCTAGTTATCCCCAGCAGTACTGGCTTCCTGCACATGAGAAACAGACCAGGAGCAGAAGCTCTCCAGTTCCTTTAAAGAGAAGAAAGTCACAGGCAGGGCAGGAGGTGCTTGCAGCAGGTTGCCTTTCACCTAAGACACAAGGCTCCCATATTCACAAATACCTGCTTGCACGCGCATTAAAGTGCTTCTGGGGATGTGCATTCTGTAGTCACCATCCAGGTCAGATCCCGCCAACTCCCTTAAAGAGCTCTTAGCTACAAATCAACCTACCGCAGCTCTTTCAGCTTCTCTTTCCCGCTCCCGCTCCCTCTCTCTTTCTTTCTCTTTCTCTTTTTCTCTTTCCCTCTCTTCTCTGGCCTTCTGCTCTGCTTCCCTTTTGGCCTTTTCAATGGCCTCTTCTCTCTTCTTGGCCAGTTTTGATCCTGCCAGTGGCATGAAGTATAAGTCTGCTCTTGAACATGAATTGTAGCCACGGTCCAGGTGCTTATAGAACCTGAAAGAAAGAAAAGAGAAAGAGCTTAGCCTTGGGAAAGATGCAAGAGTTTCATGTCAATGAAACCAAAACCAGAGCAAGTATCATGCACGTGATACAAGACAAGACACTTCTACAATAGTACTACCAGCTCCCCTGAAAGCCATGAGAAAATCCACTGTACCATAATTAACACTCCACAGACAACACAGTATAAAACCCTTCTCACACACACAAACTGTGATGCCCTATCTGAAACTGCACCTCTCCAGAAAAACAGAGCAAGATAACGTTAGGAAGAGAGGCTGACAAGATGTGCATGTAAAATACACCCAGGTCCTACATCCTGCTTCCACAACAAATCACAGCGCATTAAGGAAGCGCTGAAGACAACCTCCATACCTGGCTGACTGACTAGCATGACTTGGTGTATCCACCACAGTAGGTTCTGGTGATGGACTCCTGGGTGGAGGGGGAGGGCTTTCTGGTTCCTCAGCTTCATCTGGGACTTCTTCTTTGATTTGAATAGGTGGCAGTGTGCAGGCTGTCACCACGGGCACGTTTCCAGTAGACGCGGCCGATGTGGAGATGGAAGTCTGAAGTGGGATGCCAGGCACAGTGGGTGGTGTGGAAGTGGAGGGGCAAGAAGGAGGGGTGATGGAAGGTGGGCCTCCGGGGACAAATGGATGCTGAGAAAAGGGGGGCTGGGAGGATACCTGATGGAGTCCAGATGGGGGGTGGTTAGCAGGGGGAGGAAGGCTCTGACTCTGCGTCAGCACAGGAGGCTGGGCTTGTGAAGACTGCAGTGGCTGGCTCTGAGGCATCAGCTGCAAAGGAGGAGGGTGCGCAGATGGAGGATGATGAGTTGAGAGGGAGCTCAGAGGCTTTAAAGCAGGTGGAGGAGGCAAGTTGGAGTTCATTGAGAATGGAGAAGGGCCAGAGAGATGAGGAGGGTGCTTGTGGGATGGAGCAGTGGGGAGCTGAGGGATTGGGGTAGTAGGGGGAGGTTTGATATGAGGCATGGCCATGGGTGCAGGCGGCAAGGGCTGCTCCCGCGGAGGCTGAGCCTGCTGCAGCGAGGTTGCAGTTGGCAGGACAGGCTGCGTTACCTGGAGAGTGGAGTGAGAATGAGACGGGGCTTGTGTCTGAAGGGGAACCTGAGACTGAGATGACTGAGTGGGGAGGGAGAACGGCTGGGAAGGGACGGGATGAGGCAGGAGGGGCTGGGCCTGCAGGCTGTGCGGGGCAGGCTGGGCCTGGCTGTGGAGCGAAGGCTGCGAGGAGGAGGTAGGGGCTGGCTGGCTCTGCGGCACGCTCAGGGGCTGCAGTGGAGGGTGAGGCGATGGCAGCCTCGGCGGGTGCAAGGCAGGGGCCTGCTGTATGTGAGAGTGAGGTGGTGGTGGTGGAGCAGGGGCCTGGGGCTGGCTGGGGGGCTGGGATGCTGATGGTGAGACCTGTGGTGGAGCCGAAGTAGCGCTTGATGCTGCTGGCAGCGATGCTGGTAACTGGGCTGAGATAGGTGGTGTGGGAGGAGGAGCCTGGCCAGAACCACTCTGTGCCTGAAGCACTTGGGGCTGTGCCTGCAGCACTTGCTGTTGAGCAGATGAATCCGAGTCACTCTCATTGTCTTGAGGGCTTGGGATGCTGGGTGATGTGCTCCGGTTATCCTGGTCGATGTCCTTGGGATCGCTGCTCCCTTCGTCATTGACGCTGCGGCTGTCAGAGCTCTCGCCTTCGCCCTCTCCCTCTGAAGGAGAGTTGGGCCTGCTGATCTCCTGCAGGGAGAGGGAGAAGAACCCCCACCACGTGTGAGAGAACTGCACAGAGAACACAACCAGGGTGGCACAGGATGCGCCCCATCACCCCAGCTGTGCAAGTACCACCCTCCAAACTCCACAGGACCTGAAACAGCACAGGCAGCATCAGTATCGAGAGGGACAAGGACAATGGAGCCAGAGTCTTTTGGGAGTCCAGTGGCAATGGGCACAGACTGAAATACAGGAGGTTCTGCCTGAACATCATGACACACTTCTTCACTATGAGGATGCCCAAGCCATGGAACAGGCTGTGAACTCGATATCATTAAATTAAGAGAACCCCAGTGGTAGTGGTCTAACTTGCCACAAAAGGGTAAAGAAAGCCAGATTTATATTGAAAGAACTGGGGGGAGAAGGTGGAAAATAATCCAAGTGAACTCCTACATGGTTGATACTGGTATGAAAACAAACAGTAAAAACACTTCTAGACTTACTCTGTATCATCCCACTGGTTTCAACAGAAGGAATACATTACAGTGTTGGTTGCTTTCCAACCACAGATTAAGTTACAGTATGATTTCATGTTGTTGGTTTGCACCCCCTCACCCTCAAACCATTCTTCTAAGAGAAAAGATTCCTGTGTGAGACTCACTTGAGTTTTGGATTTTTTGGCATTGGACCTGTCAGGTTCCTCCGTGTCAGAAGCTGCCTTTTCCCGCTGCCTCTTGGAGTTCTTGAGAGGAGAAGATACCTCTTCTTTTATCTTCTGTCACAAAGGAAGCGGAACACAACAGTTACCACAACGGTTACCAGCGATGTAAACGCAGAAGCACATTGAGCATATGCCATCGCTAACACAAATAAATGAGGAGGATTCCTATGCAGGAGAACTCATCAGAAGTTACTATTTAATGACAACCCCATACGCATCTGTCCCTCTGTCCAGTTACAGGCAGCAGAAGAATCTGTTCTGGAGCTGCTGCTGCATTCTGCCATCTGCCAGAAGCAGCTCCCAGAAGAGCTCCATCTACATAACCCCGCCCCAGCCTCTGCCTCTGGAGGTCAGGAGTAAGACAGAACCCACACCAGAGCTCAGGTTTACTTCTGCAGACAGAACCCCAAGGGGCACTTTGCACACAAACCCTGCACACATCTCCGACGCGAGCTGGTAGGAAAAAGGAGCACTGAGTAAAGCGTTCCTCAATGTGCAGATGTGGTCTCCAGCTTTGAAAGTGAAGGAACATTTAGGAATGTTTTAAACAGAGCAGTTATCTCCAGCTGTGGTCAATCAAGTCTGTCAGGAACCAGATCAGCTGGCCCAGGACACTCTTCTAAGAGCCCAACAGAGAGGATGGGGCAAGACTTTCTGCAGCACACAGGCACAGGATAAGCCTCCTTCTACTACTCCGGATATTTTGAGAGGGATATTTTTACATCCCCTCAAATATAAGGCTAACAGCGAGTAGCTATTACAAGATTACTGCCTTCTTTCATGGTCTAGGACAGCTTTATACATCACATAATTACCTAACTCCCAGTTTTGCTAAGTTCTCAGTTTTACCATGTGAAAACACGCTCCATAATCCAGTTTTAACCTGTGGGTTATTTCTAAAGACTTATTTTTAACTTGCTGCTTTTCAATTTAAACTGCTTAATGGCAAACCTTCCCACAGCATCTGCCTTTGGTTCTTCAGGACTCTCCTGGAAAGCACTTATTTAAACACACTAAACCGTAAGCCAATACACACGCAGAGAACCAGTAACAGAAGCAGCCTGAATTACTTCATATTTATATGCCTCTCTACACAACGACTAAGTACTGCTTAAAGCCAACCCCTAAACTGACTACTTGTCTCAAATGGAGCATTTCTGAGCTGTATTATTTCCAAGCCTGATGCCTGCATTTCATGCAAAACTGCAGGATCACTTTCTCATGGCAGCAGCAAGGTTACGTGGTGTTTATCACTGCGCATCCTCATGTACAGGAACAAAGCCTCAGTCACGTTCACCATCGGTTTCCTGCTCACCCACACCAGCAGGAATTTCTAGGTCACTGCGAGATTCCCTGGCTTCCTACACCCTGGATCTCATCTCTGTGACTGCAGAGGGCTCCGGTGGCCACGTCCTAACCCAAAAGGAGAACGGGCAACTCTTACCTTGGCAGATTTCTTCACTGAATCCGCTTTGCTGTCGTTGCTAGAGGTGCTGGCGGCGCTGGGGGAGTTGCGGCCGCTGGAGCGGATGTCTTCGTTGATGGGGGAGGCTCTACCATCAGGGCTGGCTGGCTGCTTCTTACGACCACTGCGTAGTGTAGACATCTGTGTTTAACAGAAACAGAAGGGCATCCAAGTCAGCACTTGGCCAGCCCCATTGTATTTTACTGTCTTACATGGATGATGCGTTCCTGCTAAGAGCCTGAAAAATTAGTTAAAAGGAGGCAAATCCTTAACTTCTCTACTCAAAAACATGAAGTGCTGATTATTTTATTTAGCATTGTCTGCTAGAAATGACAACATCAGAAAGATGTTCCAAAGCTGCTGCTGTTTGCGCGCTCAGTTGTCTTCATGAAACACATGCAAGCACATTTGCAAGCGTTCATATACACACACAGGGGAAGAGGTAGGAGAGGACCCTCATGTTCCACTAAAAAAGGTCTATCTATTGGCATTCAAGCAGTTAAGACCAGTTGCTAACCCCACAGTTTCAATGTGCTCCCGCTATGCAATAAGGGATCACAGCAGAGTGTATTTCAATAGTTAATGCTGTTTCTTTCCCAGTTTGGCAGTTTCCTTGGTGACTGGCTACCAAAAAACAACGAAGCCAACCTTATCTGACAGCACAGCCTCACAAGGTGTTTAGAGACAATGGTCCTATCATCCTGATCAGAAAGATAGAGAAGGGAGGGCAAGGAAAAGAAATCTACCTGCTGCTTTCTATCAGCCAAAACCCACAGGAAACACCAGATTAACCAGAGCTGCTGTCAGAGTTCTCACAGGTGACCTGTACACTGTAAGCCTCCCAGCATTGCACCCAGGGAACACTCTGACAGAGCACAAACCACAGCAGCAAACTACCCTTGAGGAGACCCCATGAAGAGCATTTCACTTTTAAAAGAAGCATTTCTACCTTTAAAATAAGCCCAAGGGCTTACCTCTGACAGGATCCAGCTGGAAGGAGCACACACCCCACTACAAAACCTGGAATGACTGGTCAAGTTTATAATGACCGTTCACTGCCAGTCATTGAAACCATGAAGACAAGTTTGACTGAACTTGTGTAAGAGACATTTCAGCTCCTTTTCCCAAAGAAAGCCTCAAGCTCTGCAAACCCCACACTCCCATACACAAATGCAGCAGCAGGCACATACCACGGCCAACAAACAAGACAGAGAAAGCATCATATTTGGATGCTTTCCTTTTCCAGACAATCCCTCCCCTTTACAGAAGGAGCTGCAATGCAAAGTGTTAACCTACCGAGCCTCGACTCCTCCTTGTCCTCATGCTATGCTTTCCACTAAGTCCATCATCTTCCTCTTTGACAGGCTTAAACATAAAGGGTGGAGGGTCCACAGGCTTCTCAATGGGCGGCAGCTCTCCGTACTTCTTGAAGTGAATGCGACAATCGGTGCACAGTAAGATGTTCTCTCGGCCGCCGTGGTGCCAGTCCTTGGAGGCTTGAGGCAGGAAAAGCAACGGCTTAGAGACACGATGGACCAGACACTCAGCACAAACACACTGCATCATTAACAAAGCACACAATTGGAAAAGTAACTGCTTTTCTATGGGCAAAGTTGGAGAGACTTCTGGAAAACTCTGCCCCGTCCCAGGGCACATCTTCAATAATACTCAGTTTACAAACTATCTGTTTATTAAGCAACAACAGAGTGATTTGGGTTGGAAGAGATCTTAAAGCTCACCCAGTTCCAACCCCCTGCCATAGGCAGGGACACCTTCCACTAGAGCAGCTTGCTCCAAGCCCCTGTGTCCAGCCTGGCCTTGAACACTGCCAGGGATGGAGCACTCACAACTTCCTTGGACAGCCTGTTCCAGTGTCTCACCTCTCTAACAGTAAAGAACTTCTTCCCTATATCCAACCTACCATGCCATGCATACACCCAAATACCAGACAACCTTCCAGAATACCCACAGGAATGCAGAAGAGATTCAATGCAGCATAAAGAAATGTTGTGTGTGACAGTCAGAGTCTACTACTGATTTGCTCTATCACAAATTGATTATATAGGTTATGGATTATGTAGATTCCTTCCTGTACAAGTGTCTACCTCTCAGAAGTCTCCTTTGTCACTGCAGTATTAATTTGCAAAGGCAAAGCATGATGAACTCTGCTGGGAATGCTGCATATTTCAGCTGATTCAACCCCACAGCTTTTTGCACAGCTGTACATGCAAATGAACTGCTCTTGCTTGAATGAACCTGCATTAAATAGGCAGCAGCAGAAGGGCAGAAATACAGCAATGAATCAGGTGCATACTGGTGGTGAAGCAGTGCCGACAGGCGTAGCCCTTCAGTTCCTGCTCGCTGTCCTCGCTGTCAAAGTCATCCTCACTGGCCGAGCTCAAGTCCACTGAAGAGGCAAAGAACAAGGGAAGAAGAGGAAAATAGAACATAAAAACTCAGCAGGATTTTCTCTTTCCTCCTACTTGGCTAAAATAACCATTAATGACAGTTCTTGCATGAATCTGGTGGTTTCCTACAACCACCTTGCCTTGGATGGCTGGCTGCAAACCACATCAGACTAAGAGAGGATTCCAGGAATGCACCAGGTGATACAATTCACACAGCTTCTGATTCAGCACATGGTAGTTTTCAGTTGTCACTCAAACACTGTTCAGGCTTAGAGAGGCCGTGTTCCAAGAGCACAATTTTCAAGAGAAAGGAGGTTTTTCTCTAGAACCTGGTCACATTTCACAGCAAATGTTCTAGAACTAAATCCTACTTTGCTAGATTCCATAGGACCTGTGCTGGCTTTTCTGGTTTCTATTCTGCTTCTAAGACTCCTAAATCAGATGGTCACTGCTGTTAAACTCTGTCAGTGGCTGTATGTGCTTTGTGGGTGGACGAAACAACACTTAGATGTAAGGCACCTGTTTGAAAACCAAGCTGTGATTCTTTTGGAGGAGAGGTACCACAAGGATGCTACCAGTTTCCAATTCTTACTGCAAAGCTCCTTCAGAATTAGCACATTCAAACTTGCATTTTAAGAAGTCATGTTTCAAAGACATGGACACTACTGGTGCCATGGTTTAGTGGGAGATGTCCCTGTCCATGGCAGGGGGGTCGGAACTGGATGATCTTAAGGTCCTTTCCAACCCTAACTGTTCTATGATTCTATATGGACAGGGTCACTTCCCTTTGTGGCCAACTGCAAGGCTGTTCCATCCAAACCACATCCAAACCACAGAAAATCTGCAGACATGACAGAAACTGGATCTTCTCTCATCTCCTAAAACAACTCAGGAGTAAATCTTGCTCCCTGAGAGCACTGCATTTGGAGCACCACCACGATAAATTCACAGCATAACAGGCCTGTAATTTGTCACCAGCAGAAAGCCCTGTGGCTCCTTTTGTTCAAATCTTTAATTAGAAGAGAAGTCCTTGATGCAAGAATACTGTTGTTCTAAAGGTTGCAAGAGGGTGTTTTGTAATACATGCAGGTTAGAGAGGGAGGGATTTACAGTACTTGCCATTAGCCTTTGTCATCAACTCATTACCCTTCAAATTAACACAGGGTCCCATTTACTAACAGTAGCTGCAAGCACCACCATCATTTCTACATTAATTCTTGCAGGTGTTTGAGCCCTGACTGTAGAATTAACACCAGGCTAAAATCTGCTTTCTTTTACTAAACCGATTTGTATTCTCATCCTGCAGTGGGATCCATATGGATGGGTGCTTCCAGCCACATGTGCTCTGAAGTGCCAAGTACATCGGATAGAGCTGCGGAGTCAGGATCCTCACTTCTTGTGCACACAGAAATCAGTGACAAATCCCATCAATTCCAGCCAGGCAAAGCTAACAGCCCTTTCTTACTACCTCACTACTACCCTCTCCAGAATTCCCTGTCCTTCCTGCTCACCACATCCGCCACCTCCCCTGGATTAGTCAGAGTCTGACAAGTTCTGCCATTACACAGTCATTTTTCCTTAGGAGGCACATGAAATGTGCTGGGTTTAGTCCATAGAAAGTCTTAAATCTCACAGGGAAACACAAGCCTTTTCCATAAGGATAAAGGTTTATACATCCATATGGGCACTACTAATCACAACCCTTTGCGAAGCAGGGCATTAACTGGTTTGGATAACTGTTCTTTGTTTAGACACTTCTGCTTCAGTCAAGGGTGCATCTTCCAAGATGCATTAAGACACAACAAGCCTGGCTGCAGCACACAGTTTGAGACCAAGGAGGAGGCATGGATCACCAAGGAAGGATGAAAGGGACGTCCTTCCAAAGGGATGAAGCACTTCCTTCTTTTTGCATTTTCTAATTCCCATCACTGTAATAAGCCTGGAGAAAATACACCACAAACCCAAGAAAAGAATAGGGAAATTGAGTACCAGGGCAACACTTCCATCCTTACAGGATGCTTTTATGTTTCAAGGACTGCACAAAGCATTCGGTGATCAAAGATGCCTACCACATTCCAGCATAATGGTATAGGAACAGGAGAGGGCAAGTGCCTGAACTCCATTTCCTTGCTTCAGTCACTCCAAGGTACAGCACCATTACATTACTGTTGCTCCCTGCATCTAAACAAAGATAAATGCATTGCTTTTAGCTTCCACTTACAGAATTCACTGGAGGGGGGCCTGGAGGGAGTGTTGACTGGAGTGGAAGCAGTTCGAGTTTTAATTCTCCGAAACACAGCCTGTCTCCGATGCCTACGGTGGGCTCGAGAACTCGCTGCTTCAGGGGTTTTCTTCCAATAGTAATAGAAGGTGATTAGTTCTCCCTGCAAATACAGAAGGAGTATGTTAGAGGGGCATGCAAATCTGACTCGTCAGCCTTTTTTGCCTCCCTTCTGCTGCCTGTAGGAAGCTTCAATGATGTATTTCAGCCAGACAAAAGAATTCTTTAGCTAAGACAGGAAAAAAAGAAAACCCTCATTATTTTTCTCTTTGCTTTTGCCGAGGGGAGCAGGCAGTACACAAATGCCCCCTCAGTCCTCCCCTCGGCCCCTAGAAAGGAAAAGAGGTCGGGTAGTGTGAATCCAGCTGGATGCTGGGGTGATTCGGGAAGGGGACCCTCGCCTTGCTGCCAGCATCCCATTGACACCTTTGCACAGCTCAGGAGCTGCGTGCAGAGGCACCACCTTCCAGTGACAACAAATAACTGATCTAAGCCCTCTGTGGTGCCTACAGCAAGAACAAGGATCAGTTCAAACAGACACTGCCATTTTGTCAGCCTCCACTGAAACGGTCCCGTTGAAGACCGCATTCAACAAGAAGCCTCTAACCATAACCCATCCCTGCTACCGTAAACCCTGCTTCAATATGAATATAGAGGCCCACATCTAAATTAATTAAGCAGTTAAAAGAGCACACCTAGAGAAATGAGTGATAATTTCACAGCATAATGAAGCTGGCTGATGTTCAAACGTTGGAGCAGCTGCCATTCAAGCTAGCGGATGCACTGCCGAACCAAAGAACAGCATGTGGTTTTAATCTCTTTTCTCTCCCTTTGAAACCCCATCATTTCCTGGCGACTTGTCTGCCTCTAAGGTAAAAGGTGTTGTTTTCTTTCAAGTTGTAAGAGAAAAAATGAAGAAGTTCTAAAGCAGCCCCTTGGAAAATCAACATCAGAACAAACATACCTGAACTGCCCACAAAAAGGGCTGCTTTGAACTGTGCTTTATGCGATCAAACAAGGTAACCTCAGCCTGCTCCCTCTGTGGGGAAATCCTGCAGCCCAGACTCAGGGCAGATCACTCAAGTTAACTCTAATAAAGACACACCCTTCATCTAAACTCTCCCAAGGGCCTCAAACAAGCAATTACAGCCACAACTAATACCTGCACCACTGAAACACTTGAGAGACAAAAGGAGGATGTTGTTCTAGACATTAACTGCCAATGTTTAAGACACTTAAAGAGTTTTACCAATGCTTAATTTAAAGACAGAATCACCACAAAAAGACTTTAACCACAGCTTTGATTTCTGGCAATAGAAAGAATAGATGCATTTTGAATCTGCGCCGCTACAGACTGGAAGCGATGCCACCGATCTGCTACTGCAGACGTGAACAACATCCACACTAAACTGTGTTCAGAGGAGTGAGAAGTGAGCAGAATCACTGCATCATCGCAGACTGGTTCATGCTGAAGAGACCTTAAAGCTCCTCCAGCTCCAACCCCTGCCACGGGCAGGGACACCTTCCACCAGAGCAGCTTGCTCCAAGCCCC
>WYDI02029603.1:14044-33296 GCA_009867235.2 Psittacus erithacus | reverse complement strand
TCCATCCCTGGCGGTGTTCAAGGCCAGGTTGGACAGAGCCTTGGGTGCCATGGTTTAGTGTGAGGTGTCCCTGCCCACGGCAGGAGGTTGGAACTGGATGATCTTAAGGTCCTTTCCAACCCTAACTATTCGATGATTCTATATTGTACTTCAGTTATTAATCTGTTCTTATCTCAACCCACAGGTTTTGCATTCCTTTGATTCTCCCCCCCATCCTGCCCAGAGAGGGGGGAAAGAGGGAGGGCAGATGGACAGAGGGAAGACAGCAAGTAGCTGCATGGTTCTGGGTTACCAGCTGGCCTTAAACCACAACAGAAAAGCACAAAGTCTCTGAGCATGTGATGGGCTAGCAGGGTTGCTCACTCAGCCCCAGCAGGAATGGGGAGGGAATTGGAAGGGCAAAAGCAAGGGGGGAAAGAAAAAGAAAATACAAACAAAACACTCCCAACTTGTGGGCTGCCTCTTGCTCACCCTACCTTCCGAGAGAAAAACAAGAGAAGACCTTGACCACTGCGGTGTGCAAACACAGTTTACCAATAGCAAAACCATGGGTGTGTTATCAGCTGTTTTGGTAACAAATCTAAAACACAGCACCATATGGGCTGCTAAAAAGAAAAACTCTGTCACAGCCAAACCCAGTACAGAGTCATTCACCTTTAGGCACCTTCCAGTGTTTCCTGGTGAAATGAAAAGCATTAGGATACGCATTTAGATTACAGGTAATATTCTCAGTAAGAGCAATTACTGGCCGATGGCTGAACACTGCTTCTCAGACACAAGCTAACATAGAGCTTGTAAGAACAATGTAAGCGTTGTAAACCCCAGAAACCCATTTGTTGTTAATTCCAGCTGCAGGTATTACCATATTCAAAAGGAACATCTGAAATTGCTAGTACTTAAGTAATTACCTGTTCAATTAACTGGCTGTTTATGGCATGTAAGAGAACTGTAAGTGTGATACAAACAGAATTCAACAGCAGGAGTACAAAGTGGTGTTAGATGTTTCACAGTAACAATCAAGGGTAGCTCCCTACCTGATCTAGGCAAGACTGTGAAGAGTATCTCCATCCCAGCATGAATGTGATCAGCTACATGACAGTGGAGCAGCCAAGTCCCAGGGTTCCCAACCAACATCTCCACCATTTCAAAGGTTCCAGGGAACAAATCCACAACATCTGCTCTGTAGCTTCTGCCATTCTGCCAAAGGGAAGGGAGGCTGTTAGTGTGCAGTGCTCTGTGTTCTGCTACAGAAAGGAAATTCTATTTGTGCTGCTGGAGAGCACTTCAGTGCTACTACAGCTTTTAAAAGCTCAGAAAAAGATTTTGAAGATTAACTCCTGGCTGTAGCTGGGAAAGCAAACAGCCTAATCCTAAAAGTTAAGTCATACATATCAGCACAATACAAAGGCTCAGTGAGTCCGATTTGGATGTGTAAAATCACATCCCTTTCCTAGATGGGTGAAGTTTCTGCAAGGTCATTCAAGAAGTTTGAGTCCAGAGTCACACAAAAGTGACTATACCAGTGGGCAGTTTCTGCTTTATCATGACAGGATAGTCTTACCTTGTATATGAAGGTCTCGGCATGAAAATGGACTGTGTGGATATCAATCTCCTGACCCATTCCTAGCAGGTACCAGTTCACCCACTCTCCCTGGAACATGGTCAGCCCAGGCAAGTTTGCATAGAGTCTCCCATTGATCGCTGTGCAACAAACAACAGAGAAACAGTAGAAAAGGCTGTTATTGAAATGGTAACAATGTTGAACCATTTCAGAGGAAGAACACACGCTGGAAGTTAGATGCTACAAAGCTCATATAGAAACCAGCGCATCAGTAGTGTCTTCCATATGGCAATCCCCCAGAAGTTTGGCTGTGACTTGCCTACCAGGCCATGCTGTAGCTCAGCAAAAATCTCAAAAACTACCTCTTGCTGAAAACAGGAGAGGTGGTTACTTCTGAAAGTCAAAACACAAAAATGGACTTCCTAGCCCAATGATCAGGAAATATGCATGTATCTATATACACACAAATCTCTGAACAACTTACTTAAACAATGAAAATGGGTAAATCCTGCCAACAGGCAACCCTGATATTCTGTGTCTCATGCTGGCTGCACGTTACATGCTGATCACTTGTAAAATCATTACATGGCAGGACTTTATATCATAATTAGCACAGCCAGAAGGAATACTGCTTTGACTGTAAACGCAGGAGAGGGACAGAAACTGTGAGCTGAATGCAGTGAAAACTTTCATGCTCAGATGACAGAGGGAATAAAACTTGGACATGATCCAAGGGCAGGAACACCCATGTTTTACACCCAGATCTGCCACTGTGACTTTGTATAGATCAAAACAAGCATCAAACTCCAGTGTGCTGGTTTTGCTAGCCATAATACTGGTTTAACAATAACTTCATGGACATGTTTCTTTGGAGATTCCTTATATCACCCAGTCATAATGATAGTACACATAACAATTTTTCACTATTCTTATCTCCTTAACTGCCAGGGAACTTGTTTTGCTGAGAATACTTTACAGAGAGAATACAGAGAAAAGCTAACATAAGTATGTTAATATAGAAATAGGCTTTCATCCTACTATGGCAGAAATGTAACTTTCCATATTTGAGTAATCAGCTAAAACACCTGAGTCATGTATTGCAGCCACATAGGCTGGTCAATTTGAAATCTAATATATTCTAATGGTCCTGAGACAAACCAAATTAAATTAGTCTGACAAGTTAATTTCACATTTGATTTTATTTCCTATCCCAAGTTAGACACACCAGATATTAACCTCTCTGGCTCATATCTTGCTACTCCTTCTGACAGGGACAGCCATAACAGCCTTCATTGTAGATCAAACCTTTGCGCTGTGTATGCATTGCAATATTGAGAACATACAGCTTAATTCTGTCCAATGCAAAATCACGAGGGCATTCACTAGGAGTCAAGCTCTTGGGTTTTGGGTGGCTGACCACTCAGAGGTCACAGAATCAACCTGAACTTTCTGTAGATAGCAATGGGTGTTCAATGGGTGTCTACCAGGCATTACCATGCATTTTGTTGCTTTCCACAAATTTGTCATCCAGCAGGTTGATCTCCTTGTGATTTCCCTTACTGTAATGTTCCACATTCTCTTCCAAGTACCAGGACTGATTTTCATCAAAAACCAGGAACAGTAGAGCAAACTCCCTCTTTACATCCTTCCTGATCCCATCAGATCGCAGGGTCCCTCTCCGGCAGACCTTCAGGGGTCCAATCAGACCACTGTACATATCCTAATCACAGTGAAGGAGAAAAAAGGAACTCAGAAAAATCTGAGATAAAGATCCTCTCACCCCTCTCACCTTCTCTTTTATACACACTTTTCTTTGCCTTTCAGCAACAGTATTTTCTGTTCCATGTACCACCACACTGAAAACAAACAGTGCTACTGCACAAGTACTCTCATTAGAACATAAGCTACCAAAGCACAAAACCAGAGACTAAACATGTTCTTTTAAATGCAAATCCAAAAGTTAAATATAAATGGCATCAAAATATTCTCCAGTCTGATTGCAAAATCTCCTGCAACTTGAGATAAAAGGGCAGCAATCTCTGGGTTGACTGTTATGGTTTGTTCAGGGATCCTCCCAGTGAAATTAGTGCTATAACTGATCCTAGCAATGCTCAAATCTTCTTGCTTTATCCATGGGGCCTAAGTTTGGAGAATTTCTGTGTTTATAGGTTTGCACTATGGCTCTTAAATAAAAGCCATGACTGACTGGGGGATGTTATCATATCCTACAAATCACTGAAGGAAGGTTACTGTCAAGGAGACAGTGGACTTGTTTTATGAAGGTTCATGCTAGGGAGAAACAAGGACCAATATCAGAACAAGTTTGGAAGATTTTCTCTCCCAGGAGAATGTTGGACATGTCACAGGGTTGTTCTACCTCTTAGCTGGGCCAATCACTAAGTTGTATCCATCTCTCATTGTGTAATACCAGAAGGGGTGAAAAACATGTCTAATGGGCCTTTCTGGTTCTACCTTCTACTTTACCTTTACTGGGTCCACCATGGAATAGTAGATCCAAGGAACACAAGCTGAATCTCTTGGCCCCGGACCAGATCTCTCAGGAACTTCCCATCGGTATGTCACAATGTCACCTGAGTGAGAGAACCATTAACACCAGTGATACAACCATTCACCAGTTTGCTGAGCAGCATGCAGAACAACACTGAAAAAGTGAAATTTCTATTTTGATTTCGTCGGACGCAGTCTTCCTTCCCCAAAATACTGTAAAGCAGGATGGAAGTTCTGCTCTCACAAGCAACGCAGATGGGCCACAGGATGCACATGCTATCTGGTGTCAGCACAGCTCTATTTTATCTGCTAGTTTTGAGGATGGAGCTGACCAAAGAAACTTCATTTTTCTTCAGTACAGATGGAGCTTGAGATGACTTTACCTCTCTGAAGTATATTTATGATGCTCAAATTCATTTTTAAGATTACTATTTTGCACATTAACAATACATTTCAGAAAGACAAGGCCTCACTGAAAACTTTGCTGCTTAGACAGCCTGCACAAGTTGAAGAAGACCAAAAATTATACAAATTGGGATCTGAACTGTGAAAAAAACCTAGTGATTTCAGTCAGCAACCTGGCAAGCAATTGTGCATTTTGCCTATTTCATATTACTATGCATATCACAAAGTATAGATCCCAAAGAAGGGCAGGCTTCTCCCATCATGGGCAGTTAGCCCAGAGCTACCAAGGACTGAGCTGTGAACTGTCATCACTCTTCTTCCTACAGACACTCCACAGTGTGGGGGATAAGGCTGCACACAGAAAGGTTTGTGCTACAATCATCCTAGCTGTCAGAGCAGAATATGAATTCCCAGGGCTGCTACTTCCACACAAATGGCATCACTAAATCTGGATGAACTTGAAAGACCACTTATTGTTCAGTTCCAGTTCTCTACCATAAGAAAACAAGTACATCTAAGCCTGCCTAAGGAAACCAGCCTAGCCATAGGCTAAATTAGCTTTGTTAACCCATACAGGAATATGGCTGGAGACCAGTGACTTACCAGGGTTTGCTACTTGTGGCTGTCCCATCTGTCTTTCCAGAACCCCATGTGCATGAATGGAGTAGGGTCGTGTGGCGTTGTTCTTAAACACAATGTTGAGAATATCTCCCACTTCCGCCCACAGAAAAGGACCTTGAGATAAGAAAAATGTACTCTGAGACTAGCAAAAACTGTCAATATATCTCTTGAGGATATTCCCAGCTCTCAAGATGTTCCCACATATATTCTTTTATAATATATTTGTTAATATATTTATGACATTCCCCTCCCTCTTCTCTACCTCCCAAAAACAGAACTGGAGGTTGGTCTGAGCTTCATAACGAGGGAAGTGAAGGTTGTTACACATTTTAACAGTGCCCAGTACAACTAAGGCTTGATTTCTGAATACTGCTATGCTAAATTTCACATCATGCTGGTTCAAAAAAAATGTGGCAATATTCAGTTTAGCCTGACGAGGGTCACAAATCAGAACTGCAACCTATTTTGAATAGTATGTACTGTCTTAGCCTTGCTGCTCTAGCACCACTCAATCCTAGATTCATAGCCCATTACCGTGATTCCATGGACCGATCAGTCATTGCAATGTGCTCCTCCACTTCTCAGTGTCTGCCTGCTTTGACCCCAGAAACACTTCTCTCACAGTGACAGATTTTCACCTACATCTCTCAGGGTGCTCTCTAGAAGTCAGCAGTTATTTCTGTCCCACAGTTAGAAATGCAGGTGTGAAGAATGCTTTGCCCAAGACATGAAAAAGTTGGCAGAGGCATGCATGAGAATCCATGGTTTTCTACAAGCTGTGTTCAGGACTTTCTTTACTGCTATCTCCAAAGCTATTAGACATGGACAGGAGACAGTCTGAATTCCTCCTCACTTAGCAGATGCCTAAATAAATAGGAGGCCTTCAGATAACAGCCTTTAGGCACTGAAGCTCTAGAGTCCAAGTCCCACCACTGTGTGAGTGGAAAATATACTCTCTGCACATACTCTTACCTAGTATTCCCAGGTGCTCATCACCATTTATCCTGGCCTTGGGGGTCTGGAAAGTCCCATCGGTGTACTCCCTGTAAACTGCCTTCTTGTACTGGGAGCCAAGTAGTCCATTCTCGTTGCTCAAAAATACATCGGCATAGCTGAGAAATGCAGAGTGAGTGCTGAGATACCCAAAAGCTCAGGGGGAATCAACAGCTACCTTGTGACATCGGTTCACTAGTGAATGGGTTTCCTGAGACCTGCTTTGGCTGCAAAGATGGTACAGCGATGTGGGGGCTGCAGCTCCCATCAGCAGCACCACCAGCAGTGCCATATGCACCAGGTCACAGGGTGGCCAAGATACCTAACAAGCTTCACCACAGCCTACTGAGAATACTGAGAAACTTTGCCAAAGGGTTTCCCAGAAGACAGGCTGTACCTCTCTGCAGAATGGTTGTGCCGTTCCCTCTCCCAGCTCCGGTCAGGCGCATAGTCCCACACCACCTCCTCTGCCATGATGTAATATATCCGCACACCCCTGTACTGAAAGGCAGGAGCAGGATCTCTTTTTCCACACTTGGAAACAGAGTAGTGTTCCCTCATTCCAGCCTGGTAGTGATTGCTCGTCTGGCAGTAGATCTCAAAGATTCCTGAGGAAGGCAGCACAAACACAGAGATCAGCTACTTTCAAAGAACCCAGGAAACAGCTGCTTCCCATGCAGAGCCTGTGACATGGTTGACATTGGTATGTGTTGTGTGTATGGGCGTTTGTTAGGGAGTTCGGTTGCCACAGGCTGAGATTAAAAGGGGTTGTTAGAGAAACCAATTAGGAATGGCACAATGAAGTCCTACACAAAAAAAAACCTCAGAAGGCTTTCTTACACAATAAGCAGCATATTAGAAGGGAGGAAACCAGTAGAGTAATATAACCATGCTACCACTGCTGAGATGCTGTTGAAGTAAAAGATCTAGCTTGCAAATGCCAAAGGGGAGGAAACAACTGGCAGCTGAGGCTATTGCATTGTGAAAGCAAGACAGTACTGTGTGCCTTCCCTGCAAACTGGGAGGACTGTGGTCTGTCAAACATGAATTTCCACAAGTCATGGAGAGGGGAGTTAAGTTCTGGCAATGTCTGCTCCTCTACTGTGAAAGACATGCATGCATATTTCTTTGGGTCATAGGCAGCAGCACCCACCAGGGCTGTTACTACAAGTATTAAATAGGGAGTGGCAGCCTAGAGAACCAGTGTGGGACAAGATCCTGTATCTCCTGTTCTTCTCCAGAATCGGATGCAAATGCAGGAGCTGTGGCCTCATAAATGAGACCAAACAGGATCTAAAGCACAGCTCACCCTGTAAGAGTTTACACTGTGTTGACAAATCAGCTACAGGAGCAAATACCACAACAGGAGACTTTGCCTTCTGCTAAGTTAGATGTGCAGGCACTTACCACTGTTATCAGGTTGCATGAAGGCAGTAGCAAATGTGTGGGGGAACAGTCTGGCTGAATCTCTCCGCATCCCATTCATCTGCAGAGTATTTCCCTGAAACACAGCTCCATGGACATCTGCTTCATTGCCCAAGCCCAGAAGGTGCCAGGTCACATTGTCTCCTTCACACACATTCAGTCCAGGCAAGTTACCAAACATAATTCCATTGATGGCTGCGAAGGAGAATGCAATTGACTCTCTACAGGTAAGAGATTCATTTTGTGCACACGCTTTGACAGGGCAGAATTGCCAGCAGAAGTGTAGCTTTTTTGTAATTCACCCTGAATACACTCAGGACACACTTCAAGACAGATGCACTTCTTGTTCCATGTCCCACCTGCTACCTCCAGCCTCACTTGATTTCAGGCCAGTAATAATACAGCCATTCCAGCTCCCCAGGTCAGTCTTTAGGCGAGCATCACCCCATGTTTTGCAGGTTCAATCCTGCTGCACACAGAACAGCATCAGGCCATACCATGCATCCTGTTTGACTCCCTGAAGTCATCATCCTCTGGCACCGAAGCCTCTTCCATCCTCAAATAGTACTTTATGTTTGCATTTAAATACCAGCTGAGGTTCTCATCAAACACACTGAAGAGAAGGTAGAATTCTTTGTCGATCCCTTTCTATAATTACAATAATAGATGTTAATTTTTAAAACTCACCAACTAACTATTTTTACAGTTAAGGATGTTTTTGCCTGGCTACCATGTTCCCCACTGAGGGCCAGGGCTGTCCCTTTACTATGTTGAGTACCCCTCTTTTGTTTCACAAGAGGCATCACTTGTGATTTTTCCATGATATTTCACACAAGTGACCAGAATCAATCCAAGGATACCAAGTCACTGCCTCCTTTCCCCACTCCTATGTTTAAGTGTGGGTTTCACCATCTCTCCAGATCAGACCTGGGAATCAAGAGCCCAGCCCATGAGGCAGCTGGATAACTACATTCCATGCCTCCTTTCTCCTACCACAGGCCTGGATTGAGAATTTTTTTTATTACCCTAATCCCCTGAAAATGTTCAATCTCCTAAGAAAAGAATTGTAGAGCACGATGCATTCCCCCACTAAAAGAATACCCCTAGTGTTGTCTAGATTGTCTCTTTGATATCTGCTGCCCCAGCTGTACCCAGGAAGACACTCTGCAGAGAAGGCTGAGCAATTCTGAGTCTGCAGCACACAGGTGCATGAGAAGGGGCCATGCACCTTTCCCCATAAAGCATTCATTAAAGGGTTGACCAAGATCATGGAATTTCTGCTCCAATTGGTATTTTCCCCATCCTATCTTTACAAACAAGTCTGTTTTCAACAGCTGCAAATCTTTGATCATTATCACAGCTCCTTCACATAGTGGGATGTACATATTCATGATCCTCTGCTCAGAAGATGCACATTTTCACCTTGTGCAACATGCTGATCTCTTCTGCACTCCCAGTTTAGCTACATCATGCCACCACTAACAGTCAACTCCTCCAGGGAGGCTCTTCTGGAATCTGTTTTCAGGCTTAGAAGCCACTCCCTGATCTACACCACAAGGCAGGCAGGATGGCATTTTCCTGCTGCCTGCTGGTTTTCACAATAAGGCTCTACTAATCTGTCTTGCACTTCCCAGGATATTAATTTATTGCCTTCCCTGCATTTATTGACATGAGCAGACTACTCAAAATCCCAAGAGGAAGTTCTGCTCACCCTCCAAATTTCACCTCTCCATTAAAAGCATAAAGACTAACATAATTTCCACGTTTTTTTTTTTTTGTAGTCAGCTCTGCTTGAAAATGACCTTATCTTGAAGAAAAGCTCACCCAAACCTCAAAGCATGACATCACTCAAGCAAAAAACCTGTAAGTGAAAAGTTTTTTTAATGTTTTTGAGACTGCAATGATTACTCCACATGCCTCTGAAAGCAGCCTGCTGTGCAAGTCTCAGGACAAAAGTTACTTATACTGTCATATCCAACGTACAGTTCAGCCAAGTTCATCTGTGAGTTTTTAAGCAGAGCCCAGAAACCTTTTTTTAGGGCATCCTGGAACACTAGACTTTCCCATGTGAGAACTGCTGGTGCATTGGGATGCACCAGCATCCCTATGTTAACCTGACTTATTGCTTCAATTTTACTCTCCTGGATTCATGCTACTGTACTTCTGTTCTCATTATGTTCTGTAATGTTTGGCTGTTACTTCTTTTCTCTACAAGAAAGCAAAGAACCTGGTAAGAGGATGGCATGAAAACCCCTTTTACCTGTTTGTTGTTCTCATCCAAAGTGCCTGGCTTGCAGATAATCAGAGGCCCTACTAAGCCCGAACTGGGGTCTTTGATGGGATTCACAGCTGAGCTGTACATCCAGGTCAGGCATGGAGGATCACTATCCGTGGGCCCAACATGCTTTGGCACAGTCCAGCGGTATGTAAAGTTGTGCAGTGGTGCAACAGAAATCCCATTCTCAAACAGACCTTTAAAACAGATTGGCATGGTTATTCCCAAAGTCCCTGTAACAAACTTGGTTCTGTCTTCTGACCAGCTACATCCAAACTGGGCTTTACTTCATTCATGTCACTTAAATACTCAACATCTCTGAAGCACAACAGGGGTGTAGTTAAGGCACACAGGGATCTGCTGTCAGTAGCATGTAAATTCCTCACTGCACCTGACAGATGTGGGCATGACAAGGGGAAATAACAAATCAGATCCAGCTGTATCTGGAGAGTTAAATATTGGAACCATGTGGTTCTCTAAGCTAGGTTGCACTGGGCACATTCCTCTGCTTAAAGAGTCTCAAACAGCTAGAAGTGGTCTGAGCTTTGGTTTACAGTTTTCTTCTCAGAGAAAAGTATCTCTGGAAGCATACTCCCTCTGGCACCCTCCTTGGGCACCAGTTCAGTGGAAAGACTCCTTCAGCAAGGCTGTGTGAACACAGGCTCAGAGGACCAGGGTGGCTTGTACCCAGTTCCTGACCACATCCAGTCCTTCACAGCTGCAGAAACTCTCCAGCACAGAGGAGGTATGGGATGTGCAGCCCCACCACTAGCATTAACATTGCATTACTCAAGAAAAAAAGAACCACAAACCATCATGGTACCGCATCCCTTCCCATGCCTTCCCATAGGACACTCCATGAGGCTGGATGCTGAATGGCCAGGAGGCTTTGTTAACAAATGTCACCAGGATGGTGTCTCCAACTTCAGCTTTGATCACTGGACCTATGCAAATTGTAAAGAGCATGTCAGCAACAGAGCAACAGCAAACAAAGCAGCAAGGGCCACTTTTCACCCAGGCTGAGAGAGCAGAGGATGAAGAAGAGGCAGGCACTCCACATGCTGGCACTGCTTGAGGGCATTCAGCCCTGACAGCAGGAACATGGACTGACAAAAACCTGTCTTAAAGCACTTTGGGTCAGCAGGATAACTCAGAGAGGTTTCAGGCATTCATAGAATAAGTAACAAAATGGCCAGATGTGCCAAAACACCCTCAGGAAAGGCCCATGTCTCTCACTCACCTACGAAAGGTTTACCCAGCCTTCTAAGACATGTGCCCTGGGCAGGCAGGTAAAGAGGGGTGTGAGATGCTCTAATGTCACCCCTGCCTGTGAGCCACTGCCCCTGCTAGCTAGAAAAGCACTGTGAGTCTTTAATACAACAATCTTATCCCTCAGCCCTTACTACTAACCTCTGAATACTGCCCCAGTAGAAAACTGATTCTGTCTATTCTACCATTTCACATACTCTGCTTGTCCCACTCACTCTTAGGTGTAACTGCTGTAAAACACCTCCTCTGTGCCTCTCACTGCACCATGAAATGAGAGAGCGGCTACAGCCGACTAGTACCCCTGATATCAGCATCAATCTCACTGACACTGAAAGAAGATTTGTGTTGCTGGATGATTCCTACCAAGTATCCCAAGGTGTTTCTCTTCTTCCGATTGCTGCTTTTCCTCACGGAAGCTCTCATCAGTATATTCCACATACTTTGCCTTCCAGTAGACTCCTCCAATTCTGTAAGGGCCACGCTTGAAAAACTGCTCAGCAGGGCTAGTTGAAAAAAGAAAATGTCAAGCAATTTCTGTGAATCAGTCCTGTTCTCCTGCTCCCTCTTCCCCACACTCCTCTGGCACTCCCAGCAGCATCTCCAAATCAAGAAGCTTTTCAGACAAGGACTGCATCACCACTTTGGAACAAGCACAGCTTTTCTGTGAAGCTTTTTCATCCTACAGACTCATCTACCTGCATGTTCAGGGAACAACTCTGGCATACAGCCCTCTCCCAGCTGCAACAGCTGGGTTCAATGGCACAGGTCTGAACAGCATCTCAACATGAGATGTGCAAGATGGGGCAGTGAACAAAACTGCAGTGCAGCAAACTGAAAGCCTGTAAATGACAAATCCTCCACCACCACCCTCTCCAAACACAGACATAACATGCCTTGCAGGAGACTCTGCTTAGCTGCAAGGCCAGCTCACAGGAATAAGGAGCTTTTCCTTCTAAGTTCTGCAAAAGAGTTGCTATTTGGCTTTTGCTAAATCATTAATCACTCCACACTTATACTTTTCCATCTGAAAGAGGCATATCCTCTTCAACAGTGTCCTAAGGAAGAGAGGGGGAGGAATGTCTTTGTTTCAGTTAGCCAAAGTCTGAATGGGAAATCACTCACCAACTGCTACCACAACCATGCGACATGTGGGATGGAAGGATGCTGGAGAGGTCACTGCATTTGATTTCCCAGAAATTGCTTGCTGCAGAAAGGCTACACTGAAATGTATCTGCAGGCTAGCTCTGCCACCCTGTGTCGGCTGCAAGATGTGCTTTCTCAGTAGTTCAGCACACTTCCACTTGAAATCACCCAAAGTGCCTAGTACTGCTCTCAGTACAGCCTAGCTACAGCAGCCTTCATTTCCAGATGGGGTAATCCACCTTCTCAGGAATTCCACATGAATTGCAGGTATGTATTTTGATAAGAAGGAAATTCCACATTTTCCTTAGCAGGCTCCCCATCACAGACCAGAGACCCCCAAACACTGCCCCAGCCCATTAGCCTCTTGCTTACCTGCCTTCCTCACTCAGGTGTTTTCCACTGCTTTGATCAAGTCCTGAAGGTCCATAGTCCCACTGCACCTCCTTTGCAGCTATGTAGTATTTCCGAACTTTCCCCTCCAGGGTGGATGCTGGAGATTGCCGAGAACAGGGCCGGACTTCATACAGTGCTCCCATCCCAGCTGTTCAAGACATGGTGGAGGAGGACACACATGCTTTACCCCTCTCAACCAGTTTGACCAGCAATGAACAATCCCACCTTCCTACCATGAACTGGCCATTTTCCTTTATTGTCCCAGAAGGTGATTAGATGGTTCTCACAGCAAGGAGTTTGTGTTAGTAAGCACAACTTCTTAATTACAATCTATGGACGTACAGGCAAAGAGCAAATAGAGCCTTCTGCTGTCCTCATGTACCATAGTACACCATGCAAGTGCCTCTCACAGGGACTACAGATTGAGGCACTGCCTCATCTTCACTTTCTGCTCTACCAAATATTGTCTTCACCACTGATCAACATAGAACATCATACAGTGGTACAAGCCATGCCCAGGAAGTCTGGGCCATGCTTCAGTAATCAAGTCACCCCAATTTATACAAGATAAGGTACTACCCAATTCATCTAGGGATGTTTTTAGTGGGAATGCTGCCCAAGGCACTGTCCCCTATCACACTGTGCATCACAGGGCTACACTGGGAGATAAAAGGGAGGCTGTAGAATGCAGAGCACATTACAACCTCTGCCTTACCTTCTATGTGATCATTGACCTGACAGCTCAGTAGCCATCTCCCAGGGTTACTGGGGATCATGTCTGCTGCAACAAAAGTGGCTGGGAAGAGGCTGGCCACATCAGTCCTATGGCCTCGAATACTGAGCATTTCTCCATGGAAGTAGGCTGTATGAACATCGATTTCATTGCCCATCCCAAAGAGATGCCATGAAACATAATCCCCAGCACACATCGTCAGCTCAGGGAGGTTTCCAAACACATAACCATTAATAGCTGCAAAACCAAGCAAGCCAAAATCAGATTAGAAAAGGGTCCTTCAGAGCTTCTGCCAGCAAATCACAGCATAGATGTGTTTGCAGGATGGATCCAACAAGAACTCATCCTCCCCTTCTTGTTCTGAAGAGTACAGCCCCACAACTCATTCATAAAATTAAGTGTGTCCAAAAATCTCCAAATGACTGAAAAAGGCTCCCTCATGCCAAAGATTAAAGGAAAGTAACTTTTTTTCTGGAGTTGGAGTATCCTTGTGACATTGTTCACTTAGCACAATATCTCAGAGCTTGTTGCCTCCCCTCTCCCTGGCATACAACAGCCAAAACTGCATTTCAAGATATCAGAGCACCAATACCCCTGGAGCATCTGGGCAGAGTCTGTGGCTTCACGAGGGTGACACTGACCATGCATTTTGTTGCTCTCTTGAAATTCCTCATCATCTTTGTCTACTGAGGCTGGATCTGAGCAGAACAATGCTATGTTTTCATCCAGATACCAGCTCAGGTTCTCATCTACCACACTGAACATCAGAAAGAAATCAATGTCCACATCCTGGCGTCTTTGAGAACTGCCAGTCAGCATTCCTAGAGTGAAAGAAAAGATGTATGAATATTCTTCCATGC
Source organism: Psittacus erithacus (assembly GCA_009867235.2). Taxonomy (NCBI): domain Eukaryota; kingdom Metazoa; phylum Chordata; class Aves; order Psittaciformes; family Psittacidae; genus Psittacus; species Psittacus erithacus. The sequence goes on along the minus strand of WYDI02029603.1, from coordinate 19,110 downwards.
AAGAAAAGCAGTTATCAGGACACGGATTAAAACATCAGAACAGTAACTCTTTTCACACAAATTAGACAGATGCTTTCCCCAGCATCCTAGCTCATAGCAGAGTTCTAGCAAGCTCACTCTTATCTAGTATATCCCTGTTAATACACTTCTCAATCCCAGGCACCTCTGCCACTGCATGACTGAACCACACCACCTTCACCTTTCCTGTTGAAATCAAACAGTCCCCAGTTTTTAACACAAACTAGGCCATGGACAGGGTTCCTGCCTTTAACATAGATTGAAACAGCTCTCAGATAAAGAGGCCTACAAATTCACCTGCACAGCCACTAAGGGAGCAAGACGACATAATGACTAGAACCCAGTCAGAACACAGGCTCTGTCTTCTCCACTCATACTGCATTTTCCTCTGAAGCTGGAGCTGCTCACCGAAGTATCTTCTCATTCCACTCTTGTTCAAATCACAACAAAAATCCTATGAAGATATAGAATGAAGCTGCAGCCCCCAACTGCTTTCTCTTGGGAGTTTTTACCTTTTTTGCACGTAAGTAAAGGCCCAATTAATCCAGATGCAATGTCCTTTGGCGCATCAATATGGGAGTGGTAGATCCATGTCAAGCAGTTTGGGTCATCAGCAGTTGGGCTGTGATCTTCAGGGACAGTCCAAGTATAGGTGTAATTCCCTCCAGGAAAAACAGCATCATCCTTCTTCTGATCCTGGGGGGACATATCAGGATACAGGGATCCTAGAACAATTGAGCAACCACAACATCCATTCAAGAAGAGCAGAGGTGCCCACACATAGAATAGTTAGGGTTGGAAAGGACCATAGTACTATCTGATTCCAACCCCCCCTTGCTGAGCTGCCCTTATCCAGTAGAGTTGCACATAGAAACTTGGATAGCAGATTTCAAAGTGACACCATATCAAGGCTGAAATAGTATTTAATCATGATCCCCTAAGACGAACTGAGACACAGAGGCATTATAAAGTAACTTTCCCAGCAAACAGGACAGCACAGAGTCAGAAAGATGATTCCCATTTAGTCTCTTGCTACTTTGCCTTCAACCCTGCAACATGCCCCAGTCAGGCTCTCTAAAATTTTTAGGGTTGCTTCAAATAGCTGTTCCTTAGTCTCACACTTCACCATTCTTGTCAGCCACCTGAAGCTCACATTGGTGATTCGTATACTACAGCACTTCAAATAATGAATACAGCTCTTTTCCTTCTTCACCATCCTACCACTAGCAAGCTTTGGAAGTTCTAAAAATAAAGAAATCCACACTGTGTACTGTAATGCCCAGGTCAGGAAATTACCCCTAGACCCATGAACCTGCTAACCCAACATCAGGTAACCTCACTAAACTATTGCTTTCCTGAAACATAGCTTTGGGCTAACCTACACCTTGGCTTTACAGACACCTCTCCTCAATGCACACTCCTAAGCTCCCAGTGAGAAAAATCTGCCTCCTTGATGGCAGTGCCCCATTTACCTTCAGAGTCCTTTTCGTAGAAAACTCCATGAGGATGGACTGTATATGGTCGACTAGCAAAATTTCTTAGGTGCACTTTGATGGTATCCCCCACTTCTGCTCGGATGATGGGCCCCAGGAACCCCAGCCAGGCAGGTTTAGGAATCTCAGTGGTATATGTGGAATCTGTGTGCTGCTTATAGACAGATTTCTTGTACGTGCTTCCCACCCTGTCTTTTCCAGGCTGGAGGAATTTTGAGGCCTTGCTGTTCAATTCAGAAAAGGGAAAGGCACCATGAGTCATGCATTATATAAAACAGCTGGTTGATAACACAGTGGGGTGACAATGACACACAGCCTTCCCAGGTAAGCCTGATTTGCTATTACAGAGGACTGCCTGTGCTTTCATGGCATTTGCAACTAAATCACTTGAGGGTGAGGGAAATCACCTGAGTTCTCTGACCAAAATTCAGTCTAAAAGATGATTTTCTACTTAACAGATTCCAAATTATTTCTCTTAGCAGACAGAATGGCAGACAAGTCAGGCAGGTATGTACCCAACACGTAAGCAGCTTCCTGAGTTAAAACCTCATACAGGTACTAAAGTTCAACTCATGAGTACATTTGCACTTCATGGCTAATTCTTAGTAGATAAGAGATGAATCATGGTCCAGGTATTAGTGGGAGAGCTAAATGAGAGCCAAGGTTACTCCCCTCATTTCCCGTGTAGTATCACCCTACCATAATATAAGTAGCCCTGAAATACAGGCAAACTAATGTTTATCTCTCAAAGATGAATAGTTGAGACTAAAACATGAAGCATTGACCTTGTAATTGAAAATTGTGAAGGGCTGGGCTCTAGTTGACAATCTATATCTCATCCCTTTGTAGTTATACCTGCAGCCACTACTAGCAGAAGTTAAGATAATTCATACTTTGTTTTAGAGTCCATTTCTTCCCAACAAAACCAAATAAAACTTTTCAAGCATTCATATTGATATCATTCATATCAGTATCACTTTGTTTTCTACAATCATTGTATAAATAAGTCCCATTAGCTAATTGTTCGCAGTGACAGAACACTTTTTAAATTGCTAAGTTTAATGGCCCTGAATTTCATTCTCTTCTCTTCATGTACTGTGAAAGAAAGTAAACAAAAACCACTACATTCATTATCACTGCAGGAGTCAGTAATAACATCTTTATTAACTATGAATTAACCCTGTGAACTATTTTAAGTCAATTCAGTGTCTCCAGAAAGACTTTCCCACGCTAAACTAACAGACCTTGACATTTTTCTGTGAACTCCTCCCATTCCTGCTGTGCTGTTCATGGAAGACAACTATAAACTCGAGTGTTATTTATTATAAGACGTGGGGGTAAATGACTGACAGCAGGTCAAGGAATACAGGTTATTTGCCACAGAAAATGGGGTGAAGGGAAGCACAAATGCCTTTAAAAAGATATGGAAATCTATGCAAAAAAACCAAACCAAACAAACAAAGAAAAAAGTTTAAAGTTTGGTAAACAGAAACTAAAGCCTGTTTCTGGAGCAACTCAAAGTAATTACTGAAGTTTCCACAACAAAACCAAAACCATTTTTCAGACAACCTCTAAAATTACATGTGGGAAGGTCCATTAAGTCTAATGCTTGAAATTCCATTCAAACTGAAACAAACCAGTTCTGTGAGATCATTTACATAAAGGCGAAAAGTCACCATGCCTCAGGATATACAAGCTGATCAGCAGCTGGAACCAAGAAAAACGAAGCCCCAGGGCAGAGTACTGTACAATAGGTTCTATTATAGAGTGCTTGTGCTCCCCACTGGTATCCAGGCAGTGGATGTTTCATTAAACCGACCATTCATTTTCCCACTAATTCAGTTTCTATGTTCCCATGTGTCCCAACACTATGATAAAATAAGTTAACCATTAAGCTCATAAAGATCAGACATCAGATAGTTTGTTGCTTGCTTAGTTAGATGCCTCAGAATACTTCCCTGAAATTACTCACAAAATTACTATTTCAAGCCAATACCAGACAAAATTCTTCTAGAAGTAAACATACAGGTTACGTGCGATGCTTTGGTTAGCAAATACATTCTTCCCTGTTGGAGCATAGTTCCAGTCCACCTCGTGGATCCCCAGGTAGTAGACTCTGGTGACACCTTCAGCAAATGCAGGTGACAGAATGTGGATGTAAAGCAGCAACAAGCAAAACAATCCCATCATAGCCTGAATTGAAGATGCTTTTAGAGATTACACCTATTTGGGAAAAAAGAAAAACAAAGGTAGTGGAATATGATGACATGGTTTGAAGGTACCAGACACTTTGCAAGGGCATGAAAAAGCCTGGCAGAAATCCTGTTGGGATCATTATTCACAGTGGACTGAGAGCATGCCATGCTGATCAGTCCCCAGTACCAAACACTGCTTCTCATAACAGATTAACCGTTGTCTGTAGTTTGCTTCCAAATGCTTTGTTCCATAGCGTTGACAAAATACTAATTCAGTAAGCTTTCACACAGCAGGAGATGAGGTGAACAGATTCACAGCAAGAGCTATGTTAGCACCTGTAAATCCCATACACTGTGTAACTGTCATCTTAGGGCAGCAGGGTCCTGAGCAGAAAGTGTCACACACACTGGAATTTCAAGTGACTGGTTTTTCACTGCCTCTGATGCCTCAAATCATCTTACAGGACCACATACAAAAGGAAACAATCCTGAACAAGTATCTTTGTATTTTAAACTGCTGCCAATATCTATTCTACTAAGCCACTTGAAGAAGTATGAGCTAGTCACTATGAAGTAGTCTTAAATTGCAACTTCTTTAAAGACTGCTCTTAATGAATGATTCTCTGTAATCCAGGGAGCGCATCCTCACAGTCGGCTGCCCAAGGTTCTTTGCTTAGTCTGGTTCCATTAAACATTTTCTCCATTATTTAGATCACAAAGTAAGGACCTCGCTCATAAAACTTCTAATCAACACCAAGCTTGGTGTGAATAAGCACCAGGAATACTCTGAAGAGAGATCCAGGGCAAGTTGCAGAAATTATCTGAAGTAGTCAAAATACATTTCTGTGAATGCAAGAGTAAAGAACTACTTGTATGAAGGAGAAGCTGATGCAACATGGATCAGCAGAATTACACCAAAAGATAAGAAGACAGCTTAGGGTTAAGATGGATGACAAACTAAACCCACAAGAAATCTCATCCAGTGATATAATTAACAAAGCTGGATGCAACAGGTAATGAAACCGCCATCTCAAACAGACATCCAGCTCTTGAGACACAGCAGCAACTTGGAACACATTCAGCAGAAAGAAGCAGAAAGCAAAAGAATTGGAAAAATGTGACCTTGCAAGAAAGCTTAAAGGAATCAATTTTCTTTAGTTTCAAGAAGAGGGGGATGGCGACCTAACACCATATCAAACAGACTTTTTTTTTTGAAGAGTTCATCAACATTTACTCTCCCCCATCTTTGGTTATAGCAACATAAAAATATCAGGTTTATTTGCAGCGAAGCTGGGTATTCTGTAAACTTTCAACTAGCATAACATCACAATAGAACAGCTTTTCCAGAGAAGCTGTGAAA
>WYDI02029603.1:0-13944 GCA_009867235.2 Psittacus erithacus | reverse complement strand
AGCGAAGCTGGGTATTCTGTAAACTTTCAACTAGCATAACATCACAATAGAACAGCTTTTCCAGAGAAGCTGTGAAATTTCTTCCCATATCCAATACACAATACACAGAATTCAACCCCAGTACATGACAATGGAGTAGAGACCTTCCAAACCTTCATTTCAGAATTCCAAACATGCTGTAATACCCTCAGAAACTAATGATAATTAAGTAAAACTGATTCCAAACAATTATTAAATTGATAAATTGAAAGAAAGCAACTCTGAATTCAGAGAAAGAAACCTCCCTTCCCAGAAGGGGGCTGTGGGGATCTCTCTAAATCCAAGACGGTTTTAATCCATGTTTCTGCCCCAGCAGTTCCACCAGCAACTGCTTCAGGTCCTGGTCCCACACCTGAAGGAACTCAGGCATGAAACAGCCCTTTCCCCACAGCCCGAGCAGAGCAGGGATGATGGCACTAACCTCACCAATCTCAATCCCTGCTGCTGGTGCTCCAGAACCTGCTGCTGCCCACAGGGAGGTGAGGTACCCGCACTGACCTGCTCACTGCATCAGTAAAGAGGTTTCAAAGCAAGGCAGTCAGAAAGCTCCACCCATGCTGATCACCATACTAGCAAAAGGCAGTGGCGACAGCAACAAAGAAAGACAGTTGGCAGCAGCAGCTTGAAGTCTCCCACCCTGTCAGCACACACCCTGCTGGGAAGGGCCAGGGGACCGCTCTGACTGACAAAGAAGCAGACTTCTTGTCACAGCAGGCCAAAGTACACAGGAGCAGTTTTCCAGGGAAAGCATACCCATTGCATGGGGGGGCCATCCTCAAGGGAGCTGCTGAGCCCAGGGAGTCAGTGGAAGCTAATCCTTATGTCCTCTTACATTAGTGATATTTGCAAGCTACATCAAATCCTAGGAAAGGGCAAAGCTGAGACTGTAAACCAAGTGCAAACAGCAGCTCTTAGAGCTGGTTGCAAAAGCTGCCTGCTGAAACAAATCCCCCTGTATCAGTCCAGTTTCCTACATGCCACAGTCCCTACTACAACATCAAAGCTGCACACAGCAGCATCAGGATACATAACTTGACCAGAAGTCACAGGAATCTAAATGAATTGTAAATGTGCTCTGACACTGGAAAAAGTGAAAGATGAGGTCTCTGAGGCAGCTTTATTGAGCCTTTACAAATAGCCTGTGTGGACCCAGGCTTTTTGTTTGATCAGGACACTGCACATGTACCTCTGGGGCAATTTTAGGAAACAGCAAAGCAACATCACTGAATCTTCACTAAGCGAAGGTTCAGCAGGCTAGAGTGATTCTGTTCTCAAACTCTCTCTACAGTGATTAATCATCATTTAGTCACTCTACTGGTACAAGGTAAAGGAAACCAATAATCTTAAATTCTTCCAAAAAATTCCAAACAAAACCTTACTTTTTTTCTTTGAAATATATGCCTTAAAGAAAAAGGAAAAACGCCAAACCCAGCTTTATATCACACTCAGCCCTGAACCTTGGTACTTTACAACAGAACCCTTACTCCCAGGACTTCCCCTTGCCAATTCTCCAATACCACAGGAATTACAAATTAACAGAAAATAGCCTTCAGTTTATCTAGTAGCCAACCAACTTCCCCTGACCAAGGCAGCGAGCCTGAATGCCAGCTTCTGGCCTGACACGAGAGAAGGAGGGAAGGAGCTCGTCCCTTACGTGCTGCGCGGGCGGACACGGGATCTGCTGGCGGCCGCAGCCGAAGGCAGCCCCGGCGGCAGGACCTCGCGGAGCGAGGCTGCACCGACGCCAGAGCGTACAAAGTCTGCCCCGCGAGCGGGCGCTGCCTCGCCACCGCCCAGGCCCCGCCCGTCCCCCGCAAGGACAGGGCCACCCCGCTATGCACCTGCGGGTGGCCCCGCCGCGCCCCACCGGCGCACGCGGAGTCCGGGCTGCGTATCCCACCGGACCTCGGCCCCAGCACAGCGCGCCCCTGCCCGTCCCGCCCAGCGCCGGAGCCCCGCAGCCCGCCCCGCCGGGTGGAGGGGGCTCAGTCCCGGTGCGCCGAGCGCCGGGAGCCCGGGGCAGGGCTGCGGCACGTACCTGCGGGCGGGGCGGGACGAACCGCCCCCCCAGCGACCCCTCCCCAGGGACGCTTCGGGCGGGGCAGGGCCCTTTAAAGGAGCCCGCGGAGTCACGTGGCCGGGCCGCGCTCCCCCGGGAGCAAAACAAGAGTCACGCTCCCAGGCGCCGGGCGGGGCTGAGAGGGGGCGGAGCTTGCAGGAGAGCACCAATGAGCGCGCTCCCTGGGCCGCGGGCAGCGCCCCCTGTGGCGTCACGGCCGCCGTTGGCTGCTCCGCCTCACCCCGGCCCCGCTGCGCGAGTGCGCGGCCCGGCCCGAGAATGCGGGAAGGGCTGGCGCTGCCCGGCGGCCCCGGCGCGGCCCCGGGGCCCGGCTTCGCCCCGGTGCCCGGTTTCCTGGCCAAGCTCTGGGCGCTGGTAGAGGACCCGCAAAGCGACGACGTCATCTGTTGGAGCAGGGTGAGGGCGGCCCGCGGGGCCTTGGCCTGGCCGGGCACCGCCGCCCGCGGGGCGGAGAGGAAAGGGGAGCGAAGGGGCTGGGGCGGCACGAAGCGGATGGCGGGCCAGGGCCAGGACCGGGGAGGCACCCCGGGGAGGCTGCTGGGTGTCCCGGAGCGGTTGGGGTGGAAGCGCTGGGTCGGCGCTGCGGGGCTCTACAAGCGGGGCGGTGGCGGCGGCGGCGGCTCCTCCGCGGGGAGTGGGACCGGGCGGGAGGCGGGACCGGGAGGGGCGTGAGCGGTGGCTGGGGAGGGCTCCAGGCCTCTGGGGATCTGGCGGGTCGGGAGTCTCTCGGCCGGCCCCGGGCAGCAGCGGGGGGTGACGGCATGGGCCGCCGCTTCAGCGGTGAGGAGAGGCCCGTTGTGGCAGGCGGAACCGGCAGGTGCGAAGGTTGCGGGGCCGGATGCGACCCCGAGGCGGGGGCGGGCTCTGACTGTGCAGACGCCACGGGGGGAGCGGGTCCCAGTGCTAACATCCCAAATAGCCCGCCCCCAGCGCAGAGAGCTGACGTTCCGTGGAAAACGCACTTTAAGAAGTAATTAACTTGTAATTTTCCCTTCCTGCCATAGGAAGGTTGGGCCGCCTTGGCCTGAGTGCCTTCGGGTGCTGTACGGCTGAGATCTGACACGGGCATGGCGTTATTTCTGTCTCCTGTCACTTTTACATCCCTTGGGATTTCTCCGCTTGTTTTTCCCCAGAGATTCAGCCATTGCAAAGAAAAAGAAGAAAAGAACCATTTTTGGTCTTTTTGTGACCAATATAAAACTGCCACAAAAGACCTGCCGGGTTTCCGGAAGTTTGAACTTGAGAATGGGCTAAATCCGAAGCTGCTTGTGCCGTAGTTACCCTTCCTCACCGCTGGCCTGTGTGGTCTGAACTTTCTGTAACTCGGCAACGCTCCTTGGTTATTTTGAGTGGTGACATAGTCGTTGCAATGGAAGAATCTTGTCAGAGGCTGGGCAAACTGACCGAGGAGATAAAAGCCCTCTAGTGGCATGACTTCCATTGTGCTGGAGCAATAGTTATGTTTCTTGTGGGCAAAGAGTGACAGATGCACAGGGGTTTTAGAGGAATTTTTCTATGGCCTAAGACAAAACTTCAGGGACTTAAAAACTTCAGGTTTTAAAAAATGCCCCATTCAGTAGAAATATTCCGTGTAACTGTCTTTTTGGATCTAAACTTTTTAGTACAGTCCCAAGTACTCAGGTGCTCACACAGACTGTTTTGCCCTGCCGTCCCTGTTGATTTGTGGTCTTGACACCTTAGAAAAATTGTGCCTGTTCTCTGTTACTTCTGCTTATTTCCTAGAATGGTGAGAATTTCTGCATTCTGGATGAGCAGAGGTTTGCCAAGGAGCTGCTCCCCAAGTACTTCAAACACAACAATATCTCCAGCTTTATACGACAACTTAACATGTGTAAGCATCAGCTGTTCTTACGTTTCCTTTCTGCTGAGTTCATTGCTACATGCCATTGATTTGAAATTCTTTAAACAAAACAATTGGCTTGGCAGGTCCCTGAAAACCTGAATTCTGGTCTTAAGTTTGCTTTGCAGAAGAAAAGAACAGTAGAGCCTGGTTTGGTTTTTGCTTTCTGTGTTTTGAGCAGTGACTGTAAAAAATACTGTTTAATGTGGTGGTACCTAAAGCTGGGATAGAATTTTCTGGGCTCCAGTGGTAGTGTTAATGGTACCAAGTGGAACAGAGGCCATATCTACACCCATGTATCTAGCGTATATAAAAAAAAAATAATTGCATAGATCATGCTGTTGCCTGCGTTGCTGTGTTGAAACAAGATTAGTGACGCTGATGGATCAAGCTGGACTGAGTTTCTCATTATGTTTTCTGTGCTCTACATCTGAGCATCACGAGCATCCCATTACATGTGTACAACTTGTACAGGCAAAGAGTTAGAGGGAGGAGGTGATTCAAAGATACAATACAATGTACAGGGCTGCCACAAAGCCGAAACAGTTGTTTTGCAGCAAATAGCTTATGGGCTGAGTGATGGTACAAACTGCATAGAAGATGGCCATCTTGCTTAGATATTCCGTGTGGAGTAAGGAGCAGAAACTCTGTCCTTACCCAGTAGGTTTGCTTGGGCTCTCTAACTAATGCCTGTTTAGATTTTGGCTGACGTGAGAAAGCTTACCTTTAGCCTCTTGACACAAGGTGGGTGTTGCTGTTTGTGTTAAGTGTTAAGTCTTCAACATTTAGGTTTGAAAGGATAATGCAAGCAAGCAGTTGTCAGTTGCCTTGCAGCAAGGGTAAATGCTAAAATGCAAATATTCCTGTGAATACATGCAATGTGATGGCAGCCTCCTTTTCCTGCTGGACCTATTTTAGCTTTCTTATGGTAGTGCTGTTGGGGCACAGTGAAACAGAAATACATTAGCTATGTTAAAATCTCGAATGAGAAGAGATAGAAATGGGTCTGTCAACTGTATTTTGTGTCTACCCTGTGGTACTTGAAGCAGGGTTGCAGTGATGGGAATATAGCTGACAATGTCTAATTTCATGCAGGCAGTTTGGTACAGAGAAAGTACTCTGTGTGCATGTGTTGTATAGGCTGAGAACTGATTTTTCCTCCTTACTTTATTCTGTAGATGCTGGTGGTACATGACAGCATTTGTTTTGATTTGTAGTTGTTTGGGATTATAAGCATGAAAAGGAAGGTGCACTGTTCCACTGCTCCCACTGGGGCAAGACTTCATTCAAGATGTCCTTATAATTCTGATTTGCCCTCACTTTTGTGGTTACTTGGACATCCCTGTCTTGCTGCAGACACTAGCTGGCCTCTGCCATGCATGCTGTTTGTACAACCTGTGAGGTCATTTGATGGTATTGTGGACATGTTCTTTAGCTGTGAAGATTGGATCATTCAAATCACTGAGCACCAAAGAAAAGCTATTTTGGCTGGTTTCCATAGTTTGTGCTCCCACTGACTGTGGTGCTTCAGGTGTTTCAGTAGCCTTAGGGTTTTCTTTAGCTATATGCTGTTACAGTCAGCTTTGCAATGAAAGAAATGACTTTGATATGTATCCACAGATGGTTTCAGAAAGGTGATTGCCCTCGAGAATGGTATGATTACAGCAGAGAAAAGCTCAGTCATTGAGTTCCAGCACCCTTTCTTCAAGCAAGGGAAGGCACATTTACTGGAAAACATCAAGCGCAAGGTACAATTGAAGCATGTGTTGACTTCACTTTGTTGAAGTAGCTGTTAAAGAGCATGTCTGGGGGCTTCAAATACTTTACAGCCAACAAATTCCCTGGGAATCAAGGTTGTGCTTCGTGATGCAACACTTTGTAACTCCATTCTGAATGCCAGGCTTGGCTTGGCCTCCTCATGCCAGCATTTAGACAAAACACACCCTGCTGTTTGGCAGCGCTCTGGAGTAGTGCCACATCTTCATAGCTGTCATGCTAGAACCCCTTTGTCACAGAGAATTTGTGTACCCACTTACAGCTTAGCATGGTCCTCAATTCTGCCATCATAGAGCTGGAAAGAGTCACAAAGTGAAAGAAGTAAAAGAAAATACAACCCTATTTGGTGCTTCTTATTGAAAATTAGCAAGAGCGTCAGGAATCGGTTCATTTGGGTGACTTTGCATAAAGTGCATTATTTCTCCAAAACTATGTTGCCACTAAGTTGCACCTTTATTAGTACTTTCCAGTTTTAGCTTGTACATTTAGGCCTTGTCTGACCTGTTCCAGCACAGATATTTATCCTCTGTTGGCACTTTAGAGCACATAATATCCTCCCTGCCAGAGAAAGAGAGTATCATGATATATCACATTGACATTTGAACTGCAGAACCTTTTCTTTAGAATGTCATAATATGGTAGCTACATTGCCCAAGTTAATAAAAGCAGAGGATAGGCTTGAGAGTCACAATTGTGTTTTGATTGATTCTCCACTGTGTTGTCTCTGCTCAGAATCACAATGGATTAAATATAGTTGTACAGTTGCTTCTCTGACTCAGGCCTGTGCTTTTCCCAGATGCTGTAATCACTAACTTGTCTTGGCTTGCACACCTCTCTTGCTGGTATGTTGTGTCAGCTGATGATGTTCTGTATAGCACCATGTATCCTAGGTGTGTTGCACTGGGTGGAGTATTCTAGATGAAAAGACAAAAGCTCTAGTTAGTGCCAAGGACTTTCACATGAAACTACTGAATAGGTTGGTGAAACATATTCTTTGCTGAACAGGAAATGTTAGTGATTTTTTGCAAAACATCCATTAATTTTCTTGTTCTTTTACTGTCTGGAATGGAGCCATATTTCAGTACTTGCTGTAAACTGGACTTCAAGCTTCTAACAGGAATGCAAGTTTGAATGCGGGACTTCCTTTATTTACTCGCTTTTACTGTCAGTTCTGCTGAAATGCTTCAGTCTTGACATCCTTATATCTAGGTCAGGACTCTGAAGAGAGCAATTCCTTACACTTGGGCAGAATGTTTTAGTTTGGCTGTTTCATGGGGGCAGGCTGACTGCATTTGAAATTTCTACCTGTCTGCATCTTTTGAGTGTGTTCGCCATGGGGAGGTGGTATGCTGAAGAGAAATCAGCCATGAATTTCATTTGGGATACTACTCAATGTACCTTAGTATAATGTATTACCCACGAGAATAGTGAAGCATCTAAAAAGGCAGATGGAGAGAGCTGTCAGGCCACTCAGTCCATCCTTTGTTACAAGGATTTTCTTAAGAATGAGCTGGTTATTTCTGTGGAGTAATAACTACATAGCAATTATATTCTGTTTCATCATGAAGTGATGGGATATTTTATAACACCGTAGATCCATTTCTGACTATCCCATTCTCCTTTGGAAAAAAAGGGGTCTGTGAGCCAGCCTGCGTGGAAGTTATCTAGCACTTCAGCAGCCCAGTCCCAGATGCTCTCACGCACGTGCGCCCCTCTTGGAATTCAGTAGAATAAGAAATATCAGTGTGTTGTAGACAAGAAGGGACATCTGGTGGTTATCTGGTGCAACTCCATGTGGTTCAGTTATAGTCAGCATTTAGCTTAATGATGGACATGTCATTCAGATGTGTGATGCACCAGACCTGTCTTTTTCAAAATCTTGAGCTGCGTTAGCCATCAGTGCCACCACCACAGAGAGAGCTGCTGAAGGAACTGGAAAAGTTAGAGTATGGAAGTGTGGGGAGGAGAAAGTGAGCTTTTTGCTTTCTGATGACTCTTCTGCCATTGTTTGAAGAGGTGGCATTCATGAATTGTGCTGTGGGCAGAAGAGCAGAATCTGACTTTCTCGAGACAAGTCTCCAAAACTTTGGAATATCACTGAGCAGAGAGGTAATAGAGCAAACACCAATGGGAATCTGCAATTCCCATTGCAGTGTAGTGTGGGATGAATTTTCAAATTGAGTAGGATGTGTCTATTTAGACACCTTTCCCTCCTACCAGTAACTTAATTGAAATGTGTTGCTCCTGTGCTGCCATATTTACCTGCACCTAAAAGGACTATGATTGTCTTGTTCTTACTCCACTATTATGTTTTGGTTTTGTCTGGGGTCTTACTCTTGGACACTAGAGGGCAATCTACCGCCAGACCTGTCAGGGCAAGCGCCCTACAGAAGGCCATTTTCGGTCAGTGGTAGGTTTTTATCATGAATGACAATGGTGAACCCTCTGTCTACACGTGCAAAGTGCTAATCTCATGTTTTCATTGACAGCTTTTTTTTTTTTTCATACAGTGTAGATTGTCCTAACAACTGTCACCTATAGTAATTGTTGTGGTTTGTGATGTGTAAGAATTAAGTGTTACCTAATCTTTTAATGGAGTTTACAGACTAACTGCACTGTTCCTGTAGAAAGGAGTATGCAAAGCACTATTTGTAGTAAAACGTGTAACCTGGTCCTGTTTTAGGTATCTGCAGTAAGAACTGAGGATCTCAAGGTCTGTGCAGAGGATTTGCACAAAGTACTCGCTGAAGTCCAAGAAATGAGAGAGCAGCAGAACAACATGGATGTCAGACTGGCTAACATGAAGAGGTAGACTCGTCTGTTTCAGAGGCACTTATGTGTTGAGCGTTGCTTAGGTCTAAAGGAGCTTGACTCTAAATGTGGTGTTCATTTGAACTGGAAATGGGTGAAGCTATATTTTTTCTATGAGTCCCCATTCCACCCCGCACAACATTGTACCTTGTTTTATTTTATAATTCAGTTACAGACCAGAGATGAAGACTGGGAATTTTTTGACTGAGATTTCATTTTGGTTGCCATCACCTCTAGTAGCTTTTTAGGACAATCAAAGTACTTCCTTTTCAAAACAAAAAAAAAACAGGATTAAATGAGGTGAGGGAGAATTAACCTTTGGTTTTCTTTCTAACTGGAAGTGGATTTTGCATGTCCTCATCAGATTCTTTTTGTATAGGCACTGGTAATTCATTCAGGTCATTGGTATGCACGCAGGTGTCAAAGTTCTGGAGATACCTTCACTTCACTCTCTCTATTCCTTGAAAACAAACAAACAAACAAAACACATCAAAGACTAACTTTGAAACTGTTCTCAGATGATCTCAGTTACACTCAGCCTGTTTTCAAACACTGAGTTTTATTCTAAGGTTTTAAGGCTTTGAAGGAATACTGCAGATCAGGATTATTGGTGGAGCATAAGAGGTTGAGAATGTCCTTCTAGTGATAGTTTGGTTCTGCCTGATGGAAAATTGAGCCAATTTAACACAGAGTTTGTACTAGTGGATTGAATTAACTGATTGTTAGTTATCCATGGAAGGAATGTTGCCATTGGTCCTGCAAGGTACTGTGAAAGTTTGAAAGCTGTAAAACTAGAGCATATAAAGTAAACTCTGTTCATCCTCTGTCTTCTGATTTATTCTGCATTGCAGAGAAAATAAGGCCCTGTGGAAAGAAGTGGCAGTTCTAAGGCAGAAGCACAGTCAACAACAGAAGCTGCTGTCTAAGGTACCATTGCAGCATCTTCAGTGCTACCATCCTTATTCCTGCCTCTGTGATACTTCATGGCATTCTTTGCTTATGTAGAATGACAAATGACACAGAGCTGAACAGGCTGTATTAATACAGCATAAAGAAAATGTTCACAGTTCCTGAGTGTCCCAGAAGTAGCACAGCAAAGAACCACAAGCAAAACATTAAGGAAAAGTTATAGTAAAAAGGATTTCCTGGTGTTTGAAATCTCAGTGATTTTCATTTGGAGAGAAATCAGTAAATCAAGCTGACCTGGGGTAAACTTGAGGCTGGAGGCAGCGCATGGTAACAGGAACCTTAAACAAGAGATTGCAGGCACGTGGAGTGGAGTCTGTGAAAGATCTTGGACCAAGACAAATTTAGCCCGTTCAAGAAGTCAACTTGGAACCCAGCAAGTATAGGAGCTTCTGCACTGGAACAGATTTTCTCTGGTTTATCCCTCAGCTCTTTCTGGTCTGGAATCCTCTAGTGATTTGTGATGTTATATTACATTTAGAAAAAAAAGCCAAAAACTGTCCAAGTGGGGTATTTTTTCAATGCCATCGGTAACTGTCATTTTGGTTTTTAAGACACAAACGGAAATGGGTTTGTAATTTACCTGCTAATTTTAATTGCATAACTACATAATTTTGTAGTAAAATCTGAATTATTAAGTTAACATTAGGATTGCTGTGCTGACTACTTGGTTTTTGTTTTTATGTTTTTCCTTTTTAGATTCTTCAATTTATACTAAGTTTGATGCGAGGAAATTACATTGTTGGGGTCAAAAGAAAAAGGTAATTGATAGTTCAAAAATCAGTTTCAGATATGAATTATAGGGATAAATCAGCTTCTAGGAGCAAGATACTTAAAGTATATGAAGAGTATTTTTATCACTTGTATATTCAAACTTGCATAAAGCATCAAATTAAGATTTCTACTTCTTTATCACTAAACAAAATTCTGGGAAGAGACTATACATCTTGAATTCTGAAGGGCAGAGTTATGAAAAATAGCATTCTTTCAAAATGTCACAACAAAAAGTTTGTTTAGAGTGCAGCCTGTCTACAGTACACTTGGTAAAAAACATTTCTAAAGGAAAAATGGTTGTTCTTACCATTACTGCATGTATTTGGCATTGCTTCAGCTTTTTACTGTGGGACTGTATACTAAAGCCATGTTTTGTCTCAGGTCTCTAACAGATGCTGCAGGTGCTTCACCTTCCAAATACAGTCGTCAGTATGTTCGCATACCTGTTGAAAGTGGCCAAGCAGTAAGTCTTTCCAGGGAAGGAGATGATGGGTTGGACAGGCTGATACACAGTGATCTCAAAGTCTTCCTTGTAACTCTTACTATCCTAGTCTTACAATCAAATGCACTCCATTTCGAAATGGGCAGTTTTAAAGCATTGCTATTATGGAAGTCAGTACAACTGGTAAAAGATGAACTCTAAGCAGGACAGAGAAGGTGCAAAAAGAAAGAAAGAAAAAAAGACCTTAAAGACCTTTTCATTTCACTCATTCTACTCATTCTGTTTGCTGTATCCTGCAGATGGCTTTTTCTGAACATAATGGAGATGATGAGGATGGAAATGGTACAGGTCTCATCATTCGAGATATCACTGATACCGTGGAAAATGCCAGCAGTGGTCTCCCTGCTGTGGCACACACAAGTGGAAGAGCCAGGTACGCTTAAAGGATGTGGAAGTATATATGCCTAGGTTGTTACTAGGTGTTATGTTTGTGCAAGTGTGTGGAGACTAAGGTACGGACTCCAGTTCTGGTGAAATCTGAAATCCCTTTATTTTGTGTCTCACATCCCTTTTATATTCTACTGAGCGCTAAGCAGTGACTTTCCACTGTTTTACTCCCTTACCATCCTGATTTAGCAAAGCTACTGAGGGTTGCAAATACTCACATTGTTTGGTCTGTCTTTGAGATGCACATCCTGCTTTATCTTGCGAACTGTCTGCTTTGTTTTGCTAACCGATCTTTACCCTCCATTGTTCTCTTTACAGTTCCCAAGGCTCAATCAAGCCCCACCAGGGCTATAGCACCTGGTGTTTTCTTCACAGTTCCCAGGGCTTAATCCCGACCAGGGCGATAATGCCTGGATCCATGTCGTTAACTATTTCTGTCCTGTCACCCACATCTCTCCCTTTTTGTTTTTCTAAAAACATAACTTGCTCTACCATTTTTTCTAACACCTGTTACAAACAGTTCAGAAGACAAGGTACAATAAGCACAATACATAGCACAACAAATAACAGTATGAGCCCTCCCTTTATCAGGGATAAAATCCACACTCTTAAACCTCAAGAACTTAACCAGTTTCCCTATTGCTAAGGCACTTAAAACTTTGGTTGTTTGAGTTACTGATTTAGCTAGAGCCACTCAAATATTAGAGCTGTTCCATGGCATCAGGCTGCTCAAGCTCTGTGTCCTGGATATTACGATCAGAGGTAGGAGGATCCAAAGCGGGATGTACCATCCTCGCTGGTGTCCTGTATGGGCCATGATCTGTGGAGACACAAGCATAACCTCTTCCTCAAGTTATTAAAGGATATGGTCCTTCCCACTTGAGAGTGGTTGGAGACTTAACCCATACCCACGGGTGGAATTTGCTGACTGTGTCTCCTGTTTCCCCTTTAAGAGAAACAAAATGATGCCTATTCGCAGGGTCTTGCTGTCCTTTGTTGAGTGTCAAATGATTCAACATATATACAGCTTTGAAAAGATGCACTTTTGGTGACTCCCCTTGCATTCCTCCTTTTTGTTTTTCTAAAACTGCTTTAGATGACCCTACTTGAGCAGGGGATTTGGACTAGATCATATCCCCAACATGTGCCAACCACAGGCTGCTTGGCCTGCCCTTCTCTCCTGGATAGTTCTCTGATAACAGGGGAAGCCATCTCTCGCATCAAGGTCTGGCTTGGCATGTGTCCCCACCGCTCAACACCTGCTTGGTTGCAGCCAACAGCAGAGCTAAAGGTTCTTCTTGGTGGCAAGCACAGAGGCCAACCCAGTCTTGCCCTTGACTGTGATAGAAGGCAGTTGGCCAACCTCAGTCCTTGCATCTTGTTGTCAATGCAGTTTCACCTGCTTCATCCAGTAACAAGTCACTACTATAGCAAAGCACATACAGATTTACATTAGCAGAGTAACTACTACAGGGTGCAGCAGCATGCTGAAGATGCTGATGGCAGCAGGGGACCAGCCAAAGACATTTCTTACCAGTGGAGTTCTCCCACCCTTTTAATTTGTTCCATTGCCTGCTTTATGACACTACCATTGTATTAGAATCTTTCTAGCTTTTGCCTTAGCATTTTCTGGCAGCTGCTGCAAATTTGTGTGCTCTAACATCTCTTTTACAAGTGACAAATCCATACAATACGAGGTGTAGTTTCTTATTAGCAACTGGCTAGTAAATACAGGTGGTTTATACACAAAATCACAGTCTCTAATAATAGCTACTTTACAAGCACACATATTCAAGTTGTTACTTTTCAGTTGCCCCCAAATGATGTTTTGCAATCATTCGTTTTTCTCTTCCTCTATCTCATTCTGCTCGGGGTATTCACAGTCAGCTCCTGTAGCTGGGGCATCGGATTTCTCCACTTGTAGGCATTCTGATAAAAAAGGAATGTGAAGCAGCTGCAGAAGCAAACTGCACAGTGTTAACTGTCAAGGAGTTTGCTGTGTCATTACCCATTTCTTTTTTCTTCTTTCTCTGCCACCCTGATGCTGCTTGAGTGCCGGCTGATAAAGCTTGTGGTTGTGCTGCCCCTCTCCCTTTTCCAGTTAGCAGTTCTTGTTTCAACCGATCTATCTGTTCCTCCAAGTCTTGGATTCACCCCCAGGTTACTTTAAACACACTAAGCAAGGCTCCTCCCATGCACCCAGCGTATTGCAGGCTGCTTCAGGCTTTGTTTGTGGTCTCTACAAACTGCCCCAGTACTTCAATAGATCAAGAGGGCTGGGGGTTGTTTTTGGTTTTTCTCTCCATGGCTCCGGTGCCCGTCCTGGCCGTTCCTGGCCATTCCACTGGTGGAGCACTGGGAGCAGAATCAGAGGGCAGCTGCTTTTGAACGGGGTTACCAAACTTTTTTTTTCCCGAGGTCACTCACCTTGCTTTGCACAGCTACAGACATGTTCGCAGTAGCTATAAATGCCTGCCTGCTCAGCAGCAACTGTAAACAGCTGCTGGCAACCACACTTTTGCATTAACCCTTTCTTGGCCAAAATGTTTATCTGCTACCCGTTAAAAACTTCTACACGAACCTGACAACAAAAAATACACGGAACACCGTCTGCTCTCCACACGCACACACACGGGATCCCACAAGCAAACTCCACACAACTACAGTATTTGAAACACAAAATCCAGACAATCATTACTCCCACTACACGGTCCCACGTA
This sequence comes from Psittacus erithacus, assembly GCA_009867235.2. Classification (NCBI taxonomy): domain Eukaryota; kingdom Metazoa; phylum Chordata; class Aves; order Psittaciformes; family Psittacidae; genus Psittacus; species Psittacus erithacus. The sequence continues at coordinate 28 of WYDI02029603.1, read as the reverse complement.
CAGAACGTGGCGCTAGGACCCTGTGAAG
>WYDI02029601.1:4555-50697 GCA_009867235.2 Psittacus erithacus | reverse complement strand
TCTGGACTTGTTCCAACGGTTCCATGTCCTTTTTATGTTGAGGACACCAGAACTGTACACAATACTCCAAGTGAGGTATCACAAGAGCAGAGTAGAGAGGGAGGATCACCTCCTTCGACCTGCTGGTCATGCTCCTTTTGATAAACCAAATCTTCTCAGCTTTTCTTCATCTCATGTTCTCCAGTTTTCAACACCTGTGCAAAAGCCAGCTGAGCTCAAGCCCAGAGAAAATGAGATGGGTTAAAAAACATAACAGAATAAATCATTAAAAGTGTTGAAGCTTTCTTCCTTTTCAAACAAGCAGTCCTGTTGGCCTTCAGAACACACCTGCGTCACTGCCAGCTGTGTTTTGGCAGCAAAATCTACCTATAGATGCAAGAGGACCTTCTAGAAAGAATCCTGTGCATCCACATTCCCACTAGACACATTTACCACCCTGTCAATTTTAGTCTTGAATACAGCAATGGCAGTGCAGCTGCACTATCAAACACCTCAAGAGTAGATGACTTGACATTTATGCAAGACCAAGTGGGAACCACTGCATAGTGAGTGATTTTTGCAGAAGATGAAGGACCACATAGTGTGTCTTGTTGTGACTGCCTATCATGCTCATGGATGAGTGCTCGCACTGTGGATAAGTTGCATGGTGGTGGCAGACATAAGGTGTGTTTACAGTGGCAGTGCCATTCTTCCAGCACTAGCAATCTAAAGAGTAAGTCAGTCCTCCTTTGAACCATGTGCATTTCCAAGTAAGATTTCTAGACACCCTGCTTTACCATTCTTGCATACACAGTGCTACAGTAACACCGTGCCACAGCATCAACTTAAAACATTTTCTTCATATAAAGCACAAGCTCAATAAACACACACCAAATGCTTCATTCTACATTCCATCCATATCCGGCCCCTAACTACTTCTTGCTTCTGGATATGGATGAGAACGGGTACTAGTATTTTTTAAATGTTCTCTTAAAGAACGATATCCAAAAACAGAGGCAAAAGGCCTGAAAGATATCAGTTCAAACAGCAGATAAAAGTCCTTGAAAAATAAGAGCTTTGCAAACAAAACATCACTTTAGGCTTTACTTCAGCAGTGTTAGGTGGCTCTCAGACTGAAATAAAAAAGACAGATTGCCCTACCAGATGACAGCTTGTTTTTGGCTATCGCATGCCAACTTTCTTTTCATTTATTTTTGCTTTGCGTGTTTATCACTGCGCTACCCTAGATAGACAGGAAGCCCTTTCCTGCAGTACCTGATCTAGTTCTAACAGAGCCAGCTGTCTTCTGATGATTCATGTAGAATTTATCCTGGCACTGTAATTCACCTTGGCTTTCACCAACCAAACCAGTCACTTGGTTTGAAGATCAAGGGACTTTCCAGGTAAAAAGCTCCAGTTTCCTTCCTGGACCATACTGAATAGTTGGAAAGAAATGTCCATCTCTGGACTGGCCTTCATCTCACTTAGCAATCATGATAAACATTTGTAATGCCACAGGGCAACTGGCATTTTTCCTACATATTCACAGAAGTCAACTCAGAAACTGAAGTTTGGTAAAGTTCTATAAACTCTTGAAGCTTTTGATCCGCCATTCATCTAAAGTAATGATGGAGGACTTGAGTCAGATATGAATACTAAACTCTGGGCTATAAATGTTACTATGCCTTATTTCCCAAAGCAGCAGCAGAAACCAATACCACGCCACTCAGTATCTGCCCCCAACTTAAAGCAAGTTTGCAAGCCAGTATGCAACATGCCTCAGTTTGCACATCTGAACACGGCACTGAACAAGTTGTAAGCAGTTAAATATACAAAGCATTTTAATTTGGAAGGCAAGTCTGGAAGACAAAACCAAATCATCTCATTAATGAAATATGCTCCAATGAAACACACAGACTTTTGTTGGTACAAATTAAGCAGGATTTGGCCCTAACCACTGTCATCTCAATAAATCTTTCATTGCATTTTCATCCCACACACATTTCTTATACATGATTTCATGCTTCAAGGATATTTCATGCTTCAAGGATATTCTCTAAATCAGTGGGCACTCTTCACTGTATGTTGTTATCAAGCTATTTTTAACTACTGCATATGAACAGTGTCTCTGTAGCTAATTAAATTTTATGCATTTGAGTCCAATCAATATAGCAGTAAACTATGAAACAAGCATACACTGAACCTTCCAAAAGAAAGAATTACATCAAGGGTAGACACCTTGCTGTAATCCAGTCCTCCTCTTTAGCACTTCCACAGCACAGCTCTAAATGTCGGGAGTGGTATATTTTGGATTAAATACAGTAGAATAAATTTCAAGTAATTCCTAATGAGGAGAACCACTAGAATCACCTGCCTTTTAACAAAACAACCTCCAATTTCGTTGTACAATTTTCTCTAAGGTCCTTAAGACAAATACACAACAAAACCAACAAAACCCACTTGATATCTCATTTCATCTTTCTTTTTAATAAGTTGTCACTAACACTGAACACCACTTACCCATTTCAGGAGAGAATTCAACCTCCCCCTTAACTGGGTCCTGAACATGATTTCCAAGGGGATTTCCTATCTTACTCTCTTTCTGTTGCAATTCAGGTATATGAATTGGCCCCCGTGTAAAACGAGGGTAGAATTTTTTTGGAAATGGCCTCTGAGGTTCCAGCCCCTTGACGGGCACATTCTTGAAAGATTGGTTCTCTTCACTGAAGTTGAAATACACAAAGAGCAGAAGTGTCCAGGTCACAGATGTGAAAAGGCACCCATAGCAGAAATAGCGTAGTGTGACACTTCCCATTGTAGACTTAGCATCATTGAGGACCCATTCTCAGTTACCTGAAAGAGAGCGAAAACACATATATTGAGAGTGGTGCCTGGTACTTCATCAGGAACATCATCAGGACCCCAGTGATGCAACACGATTTAAGGTGAAAATGATTATTTTTTCCTGAGAATATTTACATAATTATCTCACTTGCACAACAGTATATTCCTTGCATGCCTGCATTCATTTAAATCTACCACTATTTAACTAAAGATACTACACACAAGGACTCAATTCTTCACAGAATCACACAGAACAGTTGAGGTCAAAAGGGACATCTGGAGGTCACACTGTTCAACCCCCTTGGCTCAAGCAGGGCCACCTTGAGCCAGCTGCACAAAAGTGTCCACACATTTCTATTTCCATAGTTCAGTTCTTATCCTAAAGCACGGAATGAGAGAACACGGACTCAGACAGCTACACAGTTCAGTACTTCTTGGTGCAAATTTAAGAGCAGCCACTGTGAGCAGCCCAGAAATCCCAGAAAACATGGGCTGCAAAATAACAACACATCATCACGTTTACAGATACTCTTCTCTGCAGAAAGAAAGGAAACAGATGTGACACAGGGAAAGAGTGAAAAGCTCCAAGGTAATTTCCTGAGTTACCTGTAAGCCTCTGTAGACTCCAGAAGAGCTTCCATACTCCCTGGAGGAAGAGATGTTCACTTACAGCTGGAAGGAAGCAACCCAGCCCAGATTTTCACTTTAGACACTCATCCACTATCACAATTTCCCCAAGCTATACTGAAAATTACTACCATAAGAAACCCCTGAAGTGAAGCATGTGAAGCTGGTGATAGCATTCTACTTACAGCCCAGGAGAACCAGGCAAACTTTGGGAGTTTTTCAAATCTAAAAAGGCTATAAAAACCCAAAACAAGAAAATCCACAAACACCAACCAATATAACCAAACCGAAAACTATACAAGCTCAGTTCCCAAAACTGAGAAAAATGCTAACTCGAAGAGTCAGGTTTCCCTTTCATTAGCTAGCCACAACAAATTCTTCACACAGTAAAAACAGTCAGGAAACTATTAAATCAACTTTCAACTAGCAAAAAACCAAAGTATTGCGGGGGGCAATCAAGCGTTTGTGATGATGCATTTTTCAGACTTTTCAAAGTCTGAAACTACAAGAAATCTTCAGGTCATCCTGGCAAACAAGCCAGAACAATATTTATGAGTACAAACACATTATTCCCTTCTCAATGTGGAAAACTACTAAAAAGAGCTAGAAGGCGTTCATTATCCCAAAGAAACCTATAAAGATCCTGCTTATTTTCACAATGTAATTCTGAGTCTTAAGTGACTTGCATCCAAAACAAAGTCAAAATTCCAGCTCACATTTCCCAGACAGCAGCAGGTCACTGTCTCCCTTCAAGAACAAAATATCCACAAAGTAAAACAAAGAAATTAAAAACCCCCAAAAATAAAGAACCCCACAAACCCACACAACCTCCCACCCTCCTCTGAAAACCTCCTAAAAAAAATATTTTACACACTATTCTTACCATGCCAAAATCCCTCACTTGCAAGGCAACAATCTCTGCAGCAGTTAAGCCCATGCCAAAATCCCTCACTTGCAAGGCAACACTCTCTGCAGCAGTTAAGCCCAAGAAGCTTAAAAAGGTCTTAACCAGGTCTGAAATTTCACACCAGCCTTGTGCACAGAGATGAATGGCATGCTCTGTGAAACAGCCTCTAAGACAGTCACACAGAAATCCTCCTGCCTAACTGCAGAGCCACAAAATTTCCCAAGCAACAAATGCTCTGGAGCAGAAATTACTCAAAAACCCCTCATTCTAGCTAGCACAATAGGTTTACCAGTTAGAGAAGTGCAGCTCACCAATCCCCAATGCCTTACTCCTTGCGCTAACAGAGGTCAATGGTCATACAAAGGTGAATCTAGGATCAGAAAAACCACATGAGGCTGCAAAGAAGCAAGATTAGACAAAGTTATATCCTCTCATTGTAATAATTCTTCTTGCCAGACAGTGTGCAGACAATTAATACCTAGCCATAAAAGATTTGGGAGCTTGCTAGGTTGGGTTTTCTTTTTTTGCATGGCCACAAGGAGGCCACCTGCTGTAAGACTTAGATAAGTCTAACATACTGCTTCTCAAAACCTGCTAAAGTTGGTTTTCCATTCACTATGGTAACATAGACACAAAACCCCTAACATCATGGCACATTCACTTACATTGTGGAACAGAACTGTTCTACTAAGGTAAAAGTTACTGTAACAGAAAAGAAATCTTTTCATTTCAGAGTAGTCTGAGGATACATCTACACTACAGCTTGCACAGGAAAACCAAAGATCATCCTTGCTATCTCAGGTAGCAAGAGGAAGACAAGCATGCAAAGTAGAATGCATCAGAGCTTCTTGCCTTTTACAGCTGAGAGCTTCACCTTGCTTCTAGCCACACTAAAGTTAAAATTTACTCTGACCAACATTAAGCATACTCAAATTAAAGAGGAAGGGATAAATCAGTAATCACTAGACTGAAAATACGGCTGCAAGTCCCTTCCAACTCCAAAAAGCCCTCTGCCCAGGCTGAAATCACACAGTTACTCTTACAAAGGCAACAAATGCAAACCTGAGCTTGATATTATTTCCATGCGCTCCCTGCTGGAGCAGAACTGCTTCACCTTCTTTTCCCCTCCACTGTTTTGCAGTTTTGTAGAAGGATACAAAGGTTGAAGTACTGCATGTAAATCAAAAGGCAGAACCTCCACAAATCAGAAAGCTACACCCTTTCAGTAGCTTGCTATTCAACCAAGACATTTGGCAATACATTTGGAAGGAAGATACAGACTTGCTATTTATTTTCTTTAAGTGCCAAATGTTTTGTTAGACACCTAATTTGAATTAAAAAAAAAAAGTTAAACCTCAACTATGAAAAGCACATTGAAGCTTATTAGTTTACTTTATTCACCAACACATATGCACTTACACAACCACTGTCCTATGGATTTCAACCACTTCTTCCTTTTAAGCAGCCACAGGAGTCATAATCTGCGTCAGAGTTGCACTCTGGTTTTAGACAGTTTTATGCTGAGCATGACTTCTTACAGATGTCTTTTAGCAAAGAAGCCACAGTACATTTTCAAGTACTAAGAAATGTTAGTCCTGCTGGGGACCTGCCCTGAGGAACCAGGAGAACCTTTCCAGCCCTGTACTTTCATGCTTACAAAGTACAATGACATTGATACACCTCCACAGCTCCACAATATACTAAGAAACAAGTATTGCTGTGCTCATTTCAGTTGCAACAAAAAGATAACCACTTTGAGACACATCAGAGGAAAGGAGGAGAGAATACTTCAGCTGGTCACAATGTCCCAGGAGGAAACAGTTCAGAGGCTGCCTCTGGCCCCTGTATTCTTATCTCACTCATCTCCCTACCCACAGCTTGCTTGTGCAAGCCATCTAGACACAGTGAATAAAAGCCTTAATCTGTTCAGGCTCCTCTGCTCCCCAGTTCTGTGAAGTCTTCTAGGAAACACACTTTGACAGTTTATCCAACAACAGTCTCTGACCGCGTATGCATGGTCTTAAAGACGATTGTCTTGAACATTCATCCTCTCCCAGTTGGTTTCTCCAAGCAAGGTTTTGAAATTCAGCAAAGCCAACCCATTCTTCTTTTGTTTTGCCTTTTTTTCTCACTCTTTTTATTTTTATTTAATGGAGACAAACTGCTCCTGAATACAGGAAATGCAAAAAATACGCATTTCAAATCCAAAGTATTAGTATTTTTCCCAGCCCTGACACATGCTTTATGAGAAAAACAGATAATACATGTTTGCTACTCAACAGCCCTAAAGCTCTGCTAATGCAAGCAGAGCTGGCAGGTTTTGAACAGTTACCTAGGAACAACTTAAATCAGAAAAGCAGAATTGCTTTACTCAGATATTAACATCAACTGGCTTATAAGAGAAATTTTCACCTATGCAATAAATACTGTAATGCTGAGTCCAGTCACCAATAAATTGCTATTTGGACAGTATGGTTAAACCCCATTTCTATGTATTTATTCAAATGCAAAAGAAAAATACTAATTGCAATTAAGTATATATATACAATTTAAACATATGAAGTAGAATCATTTCAGCATACAGTTCCTCACAGATTTTACTGGTAATTGAGACTAGGTTAGAAGGATCTATACTGTTTCATCTCTTCATTTCTGAAAAGCAACACAGCTTCCAAAAGTAAGTTTTCAAAATACACCTCACACAAGAACTCATATAGTGAAGAACATCCAGAATGAACAAAAGACATTTTATCTCCCTTGGCAATATAAGAGCTTTCACAGCAATAACTAAATAATAACACAACATCCACAAGATCCTAGTGATACATGAAGTTTATGGCTGTTTGCACTGGTATACTCAGGAATCCAGAGATATTCCAATATGACAAACAAATGTTCAAGGTGGCAGAACCTCCTACATCAGAAAATTACAATACATTTTGGTGGCAACTGGGGTGGACCAAAGAACTTCTAGCAAAATAGTCTGTCTTCATGCTCTGTTTTGACTCTCACATATTTATTGCCTGATAGTTTTCAGAATTTGGCAAAACCTTGGAAATGAGTTTGCAGAGCCACATGCCAGAAATGCCAGGAGTAAAATATTCCTCTCCAATTTCCACGAATTCCAGTACAAAAGTCTCAGTTCCTTACACAAGCAGTAAATCATTGATTTTTTCTTAAGAGAACTACAGCAGTTTAATATTAGTAACTTAGTAAAAGTCTATGAAAGTCAATCAATTGCAAAGCTGGAAAAAAACTCCAGGAACCTACCTGCCAGATTTGAGCTTCAGTAATGCCTCTGCAGTACTGCTTTTCATGTGACACCAGCTTCTTACAGCATGCTTACAACACCAGAATGACATTCATTTTATACATCAAGCCCAGAATCATTTATATTCATTTAATAATCAGCCCATCAATGATACAACTTTCTTCCCCCAGACAGCCCAGGACAGTTTCTCATTAGTAACCTGTGCAGCAATAACTAACACTGACCCAGTGTGTTAGCCTTCAATATTTTTAATGGAGGGGGAAAATAAGCCACCCACGTTTCCCAGTATTTTGGCTTCAAAAGCAAAAGTAGCTACAGGCTCTATAACCTGCTACTGCTTAAACCCTGACATTTGCTTGGATTAACCTCAACAGTTTAGTAAACACACTGTATGACTAGATATTTCACGACTGTGCCAAAACCCATGTTTTTCGGAGGTCAAACAGAAGACCAGATTAACCTCTACGTTTTTGATACAGGAGTAAGAATTATTTGAGAAAACCTCCAAGTCTGCTTGCAGTTTTTCCAAGATCAGCTTTTCTTCTAGAAAAATAAGATGAAGACAGACACACAACTTGTACTACCCAGATTTCCTTCAAGGCTGCATGTGTATTTTGGACCTAGATTAAGCCAACACATAGTTGGGTATAATCTTCATTTTAAAAGAACATTCTAGTAAAAAAAACCAGAGTATTAGGATAATTATTTGCTGCATGACCTTCTACAGATACTTTTTATGATTTATTTTAGGAAAAAAGCTATATGAAGATAAAGTAACACTACTTACAACTTCATTTTTGCTTTGTTAATAGCCTTAACTTTTTACATACTTCTTGGCCTCCAGGATGTTATGGCTACTATCACTCCCCTTCTACAACAAACATCAGCATGAACAGGCCTTCCTGTTTTCTTCTTGAATCACTAGCAAACAGTAGCATTAATAGTAGGATAAACAAGAGGCCAGATTAGGAAAAAATAGTAGTCCAATACTACACTCATCACACATTTACAGCAGCTTCTGCACTTTCACAAGAATTATTTTTTTCCAGGCATCCTTTACATTGCAACTAGTCTTAAGGAAGAGTCACAGTTAATAGACTAGCAAGATGAAACAGGGACACCTTAGGAAGCTTTTGTTTCAGACTCTACCATATATCACTAGGAGCAACATCCACTGAACATAGATTCTTGAGCACATGAAACACTAAGCTTTTATTTTCTAATATCTCTGGCTTTTGCTGTGAATATATCAGCCTAATTTAATTCCTTATAAAAACAAAACACCACAACCTCCTATTGGATTGCCTTGGCACTAAACAGGATCTGCCAGTTTGCTTTTAATTAAAAACAACCATTAATTTATGGCCTTACAGGAGGGATGCGTCACTGCACTAAGGGTGGTGAGGCACTGGAATGGGTTGCATAAGGAAGTTGTGAATGCTGCTTCCCTGGCAGTGTTCAAAGCCAGGCTGGACAGAGCCTTGGGTGACATGGTTCAGTGGGAGGTGTCCCTGCCCAAGGCAGAAGGGTTGGAACTAGATGATCTTAAGGTTCTTTCCAACCCTAACTATTCTATGATTCTATCCCGTGGGCAGGTAACTGCGCATGTAAAGACAGACTGCCGCCTACAAGAACCCACCTCATGACATTCAGCAAGGACAAATGTTAAGTCCTGTACCTGGGACAGAAAATCTCTCCAGCCACTGACACAGCCTGAGGAACAGCTCTGCAGAGAAGGATCTGGGGTAGTCTGGCTAAACATAAGCCAGCAGCACACCCTTGCAGCAAGGACAGCTGACAGCACAGGGTCTTATCAACAGAAGCACAGCCAGCTGACTGAGGGATGCAATTACATCAGCCCACACAGCACTCCAGAAGACCACAGGCAGAGTACTGTACACAGTTTGGGATTTGCCAGCACCAGACAGGCATTAGCAAACTGGAGCAAGTTCAGTGGAAGACCACCAAGATGGTCACAGGCTGGACCATTCGTCCTATACGAAGCAGTTTAGGATGCTGGGCTTCTTCAGCCTGCAGAAGAAATGGCTTGGGGGGACCTAACAGCAGCCTGCTGAAATGCTACCTACAGGGATGTTGTCAAGAAAACAGAACGAGGCTATTTAGTGAGGTGGAAGATGGGAGAACGAAAAAGGGCGGGGGGAGAACAAAAAACAAAAAACCAAACAAACACCAACCAAAAAAAAAACAACCCACTAATATGACTAGTCACAGCAACTCTCACCCACAGAAATATACCGCGGGCCACAGGCTGTCCTCTTGTATAAGATCATTGTTTCCTTTCATTTTAATGAGATGACACACTACAATCTATTTTTAATTAGCCTCTGTAAATGACTTCTAAATACAACTTGAAAAGCTTTGAGAGCCAACAGTTTAAACATTTCAGCACAGCTATATGAATCCATGTCATGCCACTTGAAATAAAACCTCCTGGAATGAATACAGAATTTTGATCAACACCATACAGATAAATAATCTTACAATACCAGTAATCTCAGTATACATTATAGATAAAGAAAGGCACATAGACAGACTAGTTACATGAAGACCTAACTATACTATGAGCATGCTAAGTCTGAAAAAGATAAAGTATTTTAGGAACAATTTAAAAATTAATCTTCTTTATGTACTTAGGTTCTCACCCCTCACTATTTTACCGCTGACAAGTGACTCACTTATATACGAATTTGCATTTCAGTTTTTGGACTTTAACCAGAGATATCTAAATATTGCATACTGTCATTTTTGAACTTGTGGAATGTAACTTGAAATGCCTCCTTTGGGAATGTAACTTTGCTATCAAGCTTTTAGGAATTTCTCAGCGCCAATAAAAAAAGCTTTACATAGCAGGCTGCCATACCAGAGTGAATGCAAACAAGCATTTTTATAATCAAAATGTGAAGTTCCTTCTTTACCCACCTCCATTTAAAATGCTCTCTCAAAGAAATTGTCAAGTATCTTCTGTAGTAACATCTTCCATCTCTCTGTCAACTCCAAAACATACCAGGTTTTTTCCTTACTGATAAAGGATACCTTTCTCCCAATATATTCCTCCTCTCCAAGGAGTGACAGTATTTCACAAGGGCTCTCATTTAAGGACACAATTTTAATGGAAAAAGCAGTTACAAGTTTTGGAAAGAAAAAGTTTTATAAGCATCAGGATCTCATGTTAACAAACAACAGAAAGGAACACCAGTTTTAGTTACAACCAGTAGTACAACACTGCATCAGGAAAAGTAACACAATAGCCCAACCTGATTACAGAAAGCAAGTACACTTGGATTAGAAACATGAGCTTACCAAAATCCTAGTGCTCAATACTGGATAAATAACTGCAATACAGTAGACAGTTTCATGCTGCTGCAGTGTCCTCATTCCCCCCCAGAAAAGCTACTGGTTTCCCAAAACACGGTTACATGCACGGAATTTTCTTACCTTGTCCCCTAACAAGCATTTCACCGTAGGACTGCTTGGCTGGATGTTACTTTAAGCCATCTGGCACACAAATACGCGTCATGCCATTCACAGAGTCCTAAAAATACCTTCTGCCTTTTTTGTCACTAATAAGTACTGTCTTCCAATTGAAACAGTGAGATTTTCTTTTCATTAGCAAAACCAGCTCTCAAGGAAGCCAGAATTTCATGTACTGTCTCCAGAGAAAGATGCATGCATTTTGTAATGCAGCCTTTCCTTCTTCACTCACAGCTTAGAAAACAGCAAGATTAAAAAAACCACACTGACAACTTATTTTTCCATGAATCTCTCACACATTAAAGATCCATGTATCTAAATATTAGTTTAACAACCTTCCAGCACTGTATACAAACGCAAAATGTATGAGAGCTTACAAGGTCAGCTACACACAAGTAAGCTGCTTAACACCTTTCCTAAATGTTTAAAATCTACTTAGCTCTTCCTTGCATTTTACATCTGCAAAGCTTACCAAAATAACAGTAAAACCACAGATATATGCAGAATAACTAGATCAGGCACACTTCTACATGAAGAGCGGAACAGAAGAACACTCACCTTTTTCCAGAAGAGTCCGCACTAAAGAAGCAGTGCAAGGTTACATAGTGAAAACACATTTACTGCAGTAGCAGTCAAATCCAGTTGGTGTCTTCATTCTCAGCGAACAATAAAACGCTGAGCCTGAAACTTAACACTTTGCTGCTGAATACCACTTGAAAGTCCTAGCTGGGAATAGGAGAACAGACACAAGCTTCTCTATGACAACAGGCTAATTTGGATGGGTCTTAGGACATGAATGCCGCAAGGTTTTTTCTCATTTGACTGTACACATTGCCTCAAGAACTATGATCTCTTTTCCTATTTGGGAGCTTTTTTCCCCTCCTATATTTCTCTTTCCCCCCCTATATTTCTCTTTCCCCCCCTCCCCTCTTTTTCAGCTGATGCATGATCCATATGGATCCATGGATTTGTCAACATAAACAAGACTGGTCATTTAACTGCCATTCACTAAAAAAGCATAATCAATCAATGCATTTCTAAAGCATTCTTCATCACAATATCAACGGGTGATGCTACAGAAATGCATGAGAAAATGATCATTAACTTGTATGTTAATCTCAATTCTAAAAAAGCCTTTACTCCTCATTTTCCAAATCATTAGTTATTTTATAAACGTTCCATATTTTGACTGACATTTTCTAGGTATGCTTTCTGTTTACCTTAAGAAATCCTCATCAAAAGTGCTTTGAGCTTTTTTCCAGTCTTTCACAAGTAAAGTGAAAACACATTTCCCAATTCTAAAAAAATAAAAATAAAAAATCCCCACCAGACTTTATTTGCACAGCCCTCCTGCCAAAAAAGCTGGCAGCAAATCTGGCAACAAAACAGACCTCACTGAAGTACTCTGGAGTGGGACACTGAAAACTGGGCTTGACCAATCTCAATCTTAAACCTGTGACTACTGACCACGGGCACTGCATTCTGCACAAGTTTTTCCTGCAAATCTCAGTTCTGCAGTTAGCACCAAGCAGACTTGTGTAAACTTAGTACTGAAATCAACAGCTGTATACAAAAAAACACCACACACAAAAGACATTTGCAGACTCAGACTAGAAACTTGGAAAGACTGTACCTGAATATGTATAAAATCCTATGGCTAAGACAGCACTAACCTGTCAGCTACTTGCTGTAGCTCCACAGTCCGCCCTTGCAACTTGGTTTGGTTAGGCCAGGATCAGATACATTTATGGAGCCTGAGTAACAGATACTAGTGTACATTAACTATTTAAAGATAAAAAAAGATTAGGTGTAGCAGCAGAACTGCGAGTGAGGTTAAAACAAGTTACAGTTTAAATCCCCAAACTGCCTCTGATAGAAAAATATTTAACTCCTTCTAAACTGCTTGGAGTTCTTAACTCCTGCTATGTTTCTCCATGCTATTAAGAGATAGCACAATCTTAAGAGATTTCCTCAATACACCACGTCCTGCCTTGTTTGGCTTAGCAGGTAGCCATTGTTAAAAAATGTGGAACTGAAATACTAAAAGTAGCCACTGAATTGAAATCAACATCCATTTGCATTCCTCATGTCCAGAAACAAAGGTTATCTGGAGGTTTTCATTCAAAGCTTTAGCATAGAGTCCACAGTACCATGCCATTTGGAACAGCAGAGGCATGGGACTTTCACTTTTTCCTGTAAGAAATTCTTAAGACCAAAAGCTCCTGCTATCTTCCTGCTTTTGGATCCATTTTCTCAACAGAAGTGATTTCTGTGCACAGGTTTCTCTCTACTTCCCTCATTTCCTCACTAATGTTTTCAGCCATTAATATAAGAAAGGAATCCTGAGGATATAAACCTACTATCTGTTCTCTCTTCAACTCACTGACTGAGCTTGTGCAGTCACCAGATTGACCCATGAGATCTTATGGTTGAACTATTTGTTCTGCTACAGATTTTGATGAGATCCCTAGCAATTCAGTGTCTTCCGCTCTCACCTACAAAACCTAATACATTAAGGCAAATACATCAAAGGTTCTGAGGCCACAATAACCAGAGATGATACAAATACCAAGCAGAGCTCTGGGTCAGAACAGCAGTAACTCATACCTTCTTCTCCCCCAGCAAATCTATTTCTAAGTAGGAAACTCTTGTATAGGAAACATTCTCTCTCTTTTCCTTCCTTAATACAGCACAGTAATACTAACAAAGAGGTACCATTGCTGGTATAACCATATCTACAATGAAAACACTTTCACTCACATCTAAGCTTATATTAAATTGTCAGCTTAGTTTATCTTACTAAATATTGTAGTGGACAATAGGGTAGGGAGTTTTCCAAATATGTAAGTAAACAGACCTTCTATTAGCCACCTTCTGGAAAAAAAAAACAAACCAAACCATTTTTGCGGACATTAACTGTTGGATTAGAATCACAAGTCACTAGCATAAAGAAATTTTACACTGCCTTTAAGGACAGCAAATTTCTGCAAGTTATGCTACAAACAATTTTCTTTGCCTTTCATTCCCTTCTATGTGATCTTACAGACTCAGTCCCTCTTTCTCCAGAGAAAACCCTTCGAGGAATGAGTTGTGGACTACTCCTTTTCCATCCCATTAGTCACTTTTCTTCTACTTATCTATTGCCAATGTTTCTAATGGGAAAACACACTCAGGATTTTGATGTTGCAATCAAGGATGTTGCAACAAGATGAATAGCAGATCAAAAAAAAACATTTTCCCCACTTCACTAGAAGCCATGCTTTCCAACACATTGCTAGCACAGGTCAGTGTGCAATCCAAAACATAGCCCTCTCTTGTTTCACAAGCACTGTGTCTCAGTGTCTGCTGACACAAGGGAGAAGAAATTCATGCTGACAAAATTAGCTAATCCAGAAAAACAAAACTAAACAAAGCACTTCTAACATACATGAGAGGTATCAACAGAGACCAATTCGTTCTTGATGCTACACTTCAGGAATTCACAAAATAGTGAAAATACCTATGAAGGTCGATTCATAAGGGGCTGTGTATCAAAACAAGACAGATCTGCACTTCCGGGAAAAGGATCTCTGTTTTAATTAAGGCCACCTCCAAGGTTTAAAGCATCTATATGCTATCCTTTGCTGCACAAGAAAATCTGTACCATTCAGCCAAGTAATACTTGGGACATTTTTCCATAAACTAAAAAGAAGACTTCCATGAGCATGCTCCTAACATTCATGAAGTATTTCCTTAAATCAGTTTGGCACATAGGATTTGTTTACTGAGGTACCTTCTTTTCAGCATGCCTCTGCAAGTTTATTAGCTTAACCTGTCCATTTAGAATGCAACTTCTTAAATGGTCCAATGTCCCAGTTGAAGTCTTAAGAATGACAAAAAGTTATTGCAGGTAAGCTTACCGCTCTATAACATTTCTCCATGCACATATTCCTCCTCTCCTGCACAGCAAGAGGGATTGTTTTTGTCAAGGTAGCTTGCTCCACAGCAGGAAAGATTAGAGCATGCACACGCCACTGTAGCACAGCTGACAGAGTATAACTTGTCAGTCACAGCAAACCTTCAGCGTCAGAAATGCAGAAATTGCAATGCCACTACTGCCACAAGAGAGAAAACCACAACAGCTCACCAGCTCCAAACTGAACTTAAAGCCAGCAAAGACATCAGAGTACCTACCTGTGTGCAGCATGGGGCAGTGAAGTCTGGACTCTCCGCTAGCCTGTGCGCCTATTTCTCGCTCATACTACAAAACATTAAGTAGGCAGCACAAAGTCCTGAGGTTCCCTGCATTAGGGGTTTCTGGCTAGTGTAAACAGTGGAAAAGCTGATTCACCCCCTAAGCAGTGTATTCCAGTTTCAAACATGCAAGTTATCAGGCTGCCAAAACCCTAGACTGTACAAGAAAGGGCTGAGACACAGCACATAACTCTTCCAGGCGCTTCAATCCATACCCTACATTTAGGAACATCAGTCATTTAACCTACAGACTTAGTATATTTTCACATCTCAGGGAAGCAGTTCAGAAGTTCATACAACAAAATATAAGAAACTTTGTATACTTGCAGTCCACTTTTGATTAAAACAGTGTGCTCAGATTTCTAATTTTCCCCCTTTTTTGTTGCAGTGTATTTCTAGGTTTCGTAGACTTTTCAAATAAAGTATTTACACTAATTACTACACAATGCTGACTCACAAGAGAAACATGCTAGAGCACAGCTGAAGGATGTGGTGGGTACTATCAACTCTTACACAAAATGAGCTGAACAATGCATTTACTGATGCTACTAAGCACTGGCTTAACAGCCAAGGCCTTTGTACTAGCAGTACTTCATACATTAACACAGTAGCTGCAACAGCAGATGCATTCATCTCCATAAACCACCATATGTTTTGAAAACAAGCCTCAGATAACAATCAAGAGGGATGATCTACCTCCCACATTCTAACAGGGACTGAAGAGTTAGAAGTTCAGAGACTTCACCTCTGGAATACTTTTTCAGAAAGAATAAACATTAATTTCTGCACTTGAAATACACAAACATGCTTTTTGCTCTTCAACAGCAAGCAAATAATTGTATTGCAGCACCTCTCCAATACAAATAGTACTAAAGAAAATTACTTCGTTTTAGGGATACGCGTAACTGTAGCATTGTCTAGCCAGGCAGATGAGACTGTTCAGGAAGTCGATAAACTGAACCATCACAGGAAGGAATGACTGGTTTGGGTTTTTTCTCCAAAACATTACCTTTTCCCTTCAGCTGCAAGACTCTCCTTACTTCTCCACTTCAGTAATCACGACACAGCTGCCACAGTGCCAAATTCAACCTGCCAGCTGCTCAGATCCCAGCCTTTTTACAGAACCTGCTGAGGTTCTGAGATCCTCCCTCTGTTCTTTTCACCCCCATGATACCCTATTCTTTCTTGCTGGAAGATCCAAAATCTCCATTTTTACTATCTGCTCCAATACTTCTACTCTCATACATATGATCCACAGTTTGTGCCACCTCACACACATGCCCTATAACTACCACTAAAAATTCGAGTTTTCTAGCATTTACATGAGGAAACATGCTTTGTACAGACGAATTTTCAAAATACTAATAATCCACCTTTATTTCCCTTGCCTTGCTGTTTCAGGGCTTTCTTCCTCCTAAAAAGCTTGAATCACACCTACATCACTACGAAAATGATGAACCATGTGATTCACCCATTCTCATCAACTACTGCCACACAGCAGCTTATCAGGAACTCTTAACTTGTGCATAATGGAGTACTGATTTGCATCCTCTGAGACAAAGTGATTAGATAGCAGAAGATGGGCAACAAACCCTGGTATGTGCAGTCAGAATCTCTTAAACCAGACCACATGTCACTTAGACTGCAGGCTTCCTCCTCTGAGGCTGAGATGAAGGCTCATTAGAGCTGCAGTGTTATTTGTTCCCTTCCCTGCTGCAGAAGAGCTTCTAAAACTCCACAGGAGCTTATCTTACCAACAGATGAGGAAAAGCTTATGCAGAAGGCACGCAGTTCTTCAGAGACAGTTATACCAGGAGAGGCCAACTGCTTGTTAATCAAAACCCTCTTATCTGGAGCCACCTGGACCTTTATGCTGCTCTACAATGAGTTCTAGAAATCCCAGCCGGAGTGTTTCACATACACAGTGGTTCTCTACAGAGTAGCAGGGCAGAAACAGTCAGGAAGAGGTTGGTACATCCTTTCCGTGGCACAGCCTGCACTTGGATCAGTTTAAGCTCATCAGAAATGTCTGAGAGCAGCCTCCTATTGAGATGAGATCCATATGAAAGGAGGAAAAAAAGCAGACAGTAGAATAAGAAATATTCAAGAATACTTAATTCTTGAATATTCTTGAAAGAGTATACTCTTAAAGTAAGACTACTCTTTCTAAGAAGGGATTTGATCTTATGTTGAAATAAATTTACAGAAAATTTCTAAAAAGAACAAGTAAGCATGTTGGCAGAATGCTGCTGAGCCTGCCCACCTGCATAGTTACTGTACTGGCATCAAGAGATTTCACCATTCCTTCAAACAGAAAGCAATACTTCAAATACATAGGACCAAGCGGATATAGCACAGATTGTTTACAGAGCAGCAACAAAGCCAGATCATGAGATTTTTTTTTTTTCCTTTGGAAGAGTAGGGGCTGTATTTCATATCTAGTTATAAAGGTCTGTTAGATCTACTGCAGCTGCACTGCAACTGATAGTGAAAACATCTCATGATACAGTTGGCAAAGATGCTTTACTAGAACATATTAGTGTTTTAATTAGTCTCAATGGCAGTTTTAAGGCTGACACCTATAAAAAGAAGTGAATGAAGGTCAAGCAGCTCTCTGGAAAGGCAGCTGCTGAAAGCAGTTTGCTTCCAGTGCCACATTACAGCAGAGTCCGATCGGCTTAGCTCCCCGCTACCAGCAGGTTGTTTGCTCAGCTCCATCTGTCTGCATGCAAACAGGGGATGAGAGAACCTTCCTTTTGCTTTGCAAGTAACTTGGAGACAGTTAATGAGCCATCCGCATTTTCCATTGCAGCCTTCCTTATAAAGATTTCCGATATGAAAAAAAAAAAAAAAGAAAAAAAAAAAAAAGAAAGAAAGAAAAATACCACATGGCAATGGGAACTGACTACAAAAGCTGGAGACCAGCCATGTAGAATAACACGTATTTGCTAAGAGGAAAAGGGAGCCTCAATATTGCAAAGTATACAGTGAAAACCACAGGAAAAAAAAAAAAAGAAAAAAAAAGAAATTGTTTAAAAAATAAATTTCCCAGTCATAAGGATAAGAAAGCTTTAACACACCACGGGGTCAATCAGCCCTCCACAGCGCAACGCCTGCCCTCGCCCTGCAGACGAATCAATGAAAGGAGCAGCAAAACTAATGCACAGCTCCTCACGTTTTGGGCTGACAGTTGCATAGTTTCAGCCTACCTGCAGGCGGGCTACTGCTGCTGCTCCTCCACACACACTTAAAGGCTAAAGAAATAAGAATTACATTGTTTTCCACCCTATGTGGCACAATCCGCGCCGGCCGGGGCGGTGGTGCTGCCCAGGGTGACCTGGTAGCCCTCTCCATGCAGCACGCTCGGTCACCGACTCGACCGGCGCGGACCGCCGCCCGCATCGCTCGTTTCAGCCTGAAACAGGGAAGCCCTAAATGTGACCCCGGCCGCCCCAGGCAGGGCCGGCAGGAAATAGGACTCACTGCACCCCGGCCAGATTCCACCGCGCTCCTCAGGGCAGGTGGGAAATCCACAGGGGCCGGCCTGACGCCGCCACCAGCCCCATTCCTCACACCCGAGGGCTGCCTCTTACACCAGCGCCGGTTCGCCTACCGGGCTTGCTTTCCCTCACACCCCCCAACCTTGTCCCCCAGAACCCCGGAGCCGCCACCCTGCACTCACCGCGGCGGCGGGCAGCGGGACACGGCGGCGGCATCGCCTCTCCGCCTGCCCCGTCCCTTCAACGGCGGCAGGGGCAGCGCGCACCGCTCCCGCGCGGCTGCGGAGCCACGTGACCGCTCCCGCCTCCTTCCCCCTCCTTCCCCCGCCGAAACCGTCACGTGAGGCGCTCGGGGCGCGGCGGCCATGACGGGAAGAGGGGAGCCGGGTCAGCCTGGGAACATGGCGACCCCTGAGGTGGGAAGTCGGTGAGGTGTCTGCCCGGCCCTTTTGTACTGAGCGGTGCGCTGCCATGAATCTATGGGGGATTCACGGCTGGAGGACTGTGGATGTGCGGCCTTCAGTCCCCCTGTCTCCTTAAGAGTTGTACATCTGCCCTTTCTGCCAGCCTTGCACATTCTCGGGGAGCTCGCTCTGAAGAATAAAGCCTTTAACAGTTCCTCAAGAAGCTTTGGGCTTTATGGCTTAATGGCCTCTGGAGCACTTGTCCTGGGGCTTTGAAGGAGAGGAAAGAGGCATAGGTCAGGCTGACGGAGGATGTCTGGCCAACTGGTGATTTTTTCCTTACCATGTAATTTGACTAGCTGTCTGGAGCGTGGGGACTGATCACTTCAGTGGGAAGGGAAAGGTAGCTGAGATAAATCAACTGCAATTACCTTAAGATAACCCAAGCTTAACAGTTAATGTGGATCTGCAGCAACAAGAGTATACATTCCTCACAGGTGGAGGGGCATGGTGAATCCTCAGATCTTTCTTACTTAGAGTAAGTGATGTAACTGCTGACATAGTAGACAAAAGGGTGGTGGGGTAGCTTCATCACTGAGCTGTCTTTGGGCAGGACCTGACTTGGCAGGTGTCCTTCCAGGATGGGTGGTGAAACTCCCAAAACATGCTGGGTTTGTAAACCCTGGTGAGGTTTAAGAACAAACTGTCAGATTTGCTCAGCACAGTCAGGACTGGGAATTTTTTTGTGAATACGTAGATACAGAACTTGAGCTGCTGAGTGATGCTTTGAAGATGACAGATTTCATTCGAGTGAAGTAGAAATTGAAACAGGGTTGACAAACCCGAGCAGGTTCTTTCATGGATATTGCCCCTGGTGTTCAGAGATTATGGCAAGGTGCTTTATAATAACATAAATAGAGCAGAATGCAGAACTTGTCAAAAAGCTGTAGCTACAGCATTAAAGTACAGAGGGCAAAAGGCAATATATAATCAGAAGCTGAAGTGAAAGAAAAAGGAGTGACTGTGGAGGGGTTACTAGGTGGATGACAAGGAGGTAGCAGGGATCAAGATGAAAATAATGTGTGCAGTTAAATGAGATAGCCACATAGTCAGCACCCCTATCAGCCAGCTTTTCATAATTCCTGTTTCATAATGGCTAACTTGCAGCTTTGATCTCTGATGATAATTTAGCCCAAGGACTGGTGGTGTGTGTTAAGCTCTTTTAGGTAAAAGCAGCCTCAGCACATATGCTATCTGCTTTCTCCAGAACCATTATCCTTGAAGTCTTTCTAATTTGGCCAGTTTTTGCCTACCTTGTAATTCCAGGTACTTAATCTACCCAAATAGCTATTTTAGTTCTTATCAAAAAGAGTTTCTCTGATGCTTGGATTATAATTTTATTAACAGAATTAATAAATGCTACTTTTTAGCGTCCTTTACTGTAAGTTCTTTGAGACATATGTTTCATATCTCAAAATCCCTGATAATAATAATCTGCCCAGCCAAATTGCTTAATATACTCTGTGATAACTTGTTAGTGTTAACTAGTTGACCCAGTTCCTTCATGCTAACTGCAAGGAACAAGAACTCATATGAAAGTGCTGGCAAGAAGTCATAACCCGGAGTAATCTTCTGTCAATATGGGTTGCACTCAGAATTTGGGATTCATATGTACTCAAGCACTGAAAATTCATCTATCAAATGTTTCTGTTGTTGACACATCTCAGTCACAGAAATGGCACAAGAGAAAGTGACACACTGAGTTACAAAATATATTCTTTAAATCTTGTCTCATTTCTTAGATTGGCTTTTCTACTTTGTGGGAAAAAAAAAAAAAAAGAGGCAAATATCCCCAAATTTATGTATATATACATAAACTCCTCAGAATTAATGCATACTATTTTTCTAAATCCAAATTGTTCACAACTATTTTATCCAGCTAATGTGTAGAGCTTAATTGACCAGCTGTGATAGAGAAGACTGGAGGAAACTCCAACTGTTCTTTCAATAACTGGGAGAACTTGCATTTGTTTCAGTCATTTCCTTTTATAATAGTTTTCCTACGGTTTGTCCATGACTGAAGTCAGAGTCTGCACATCCCCTAGTGGAGTTTCTAAGTGACTGTTGTTTTGAATGGAGTAAACAAATCTTTGTAAGTACTGGATGGTTTATTTGGAGTATGTGAGGAAAGAGGAAGTTTATCTAGTTGCTCTCAGACTCTTCCTTCCTACTGTTACTTTTGATGCATATCACTTAGCATGTTTTTTGCCTGCTTTCCAAAAGAAAGTCAAATGACAACTGAGAATATGCATATAGGTTTTTTTGATCTGCTCTGTCCTCTCAAATACTTCTGAAATCTTGGCCTATATTAATCAAATTTTACAGTGGGCAGAGATCTCAAAGAGATTATATTCTAAACAGCTTTGCAAAAACAGGTGCCTGAATAGAAGAGAGAGACTGTTATCTGCTACTGAGGAAAAGCCTGCAGAACAAGTTCATCCCATGTACCCTTAAATTCATTGGGAGCACTGCAGAAAGAATCCATGGAGCTATTGTGGCTAGTCTATTAAAATCATCAGTTCTGTGCTTTGTAGTTGGTGAAAAGGCAAAAAGAATGTTAGGTACATTGGGTAAGAATAAAGAATAAGATGGAATACTGTTATAAAACACAAAAAAATGCTTGTACATCTTGAATATTGTCTGAAACTCTCCATAAAACACCAAGAAAGGTGCAGGGAGAAGCGGTGAGCTGATCGGAGGTGTGGAATTGCTTTCTTAAAGGAAAGGAAAGAAAAAAAAAAAAAGGTGTAAAAGGTGTTTGAATACACTGGAATGGTTGAACCTTGAAAAGGACTATGAAGGAATGTGATAATGGCATAAAAATCTATTGTCATAGTGAAAGTGAGTTCTGTGTATCTTGTAGCACAAGATTTGGGTGTCCTGAGTAAAATTTCCAGGCAGTACTTTTAAAGGAAAGAAAAGAAACCATGTTTCCTCCTGAGTTACAGTTGTAAATTGCTGCAAGTGTATTGTAGAGACCAAAAGTATAAGTGTGTTCATGAGTGGATTAGAAATTGAAATGGAAAAAATGTCCATTGAGGCCTCTTAAACATAATGCTAATGCAGCTGCCAGCTCAGGAAATCTCCAAGTAAAGGAGTGGATTCAGCCAGCAGATTAAGACGCCTAAATTTGGGTTTCAGTGTGTAGGTGTCTCCATGTGAACCAGATGTCTAAGCTCCCCTTATACTCAGTAGAGATCTAATGTGGGATTTAGTTACATAAATGCAGGCATCAAATGCCATTCTAGACATTGTGGAGTTTTCTACCTGGCCTCCTGTTCCAAGAAGAAGTAGATCTCCTAAAAAGCCTGTCATGTCTGAAGCCTCACATGGAAGTCTTTGATATCTCAGAGCATCACAGTTGTCACTAAGCCCCTGTGGTTAGAAAGCGGAACCCTGCTCATAGTGGATATAGCAAGCTATTCAGACCACCTTAAGGATCTGACGTCTCAGTGTGTTTTGAACAGCTGAATAGCTCTCAGCTTCATTAACTATTTTGGGTAGTTCTGTATTGACTGTGGAAGAAACTTAAATTCAGATGAAGACACCTGCATAGGGACGCTACAGTCTAGGTGTCAGAATGTGTAGACTTTGCCAGGCTGTTCCAGGGGTCATATAGCTTATCTTTTTAATGCTATTTCTTTAACCTTCCTTAGCTAGTCAGCGCACCAAGTTTTTTCATCTGGGTTCAATTTAGGGGAAATAACACAGGAGGTTATGTATGAAAAACCTTCTTAGACTACTCAGATTTGTGGATAATGAGGATTGTGTGAAGTTTTAGATTCATGGTGCGTTGTATAATGTTGCATTGATGTGTAGTGACACTTTGAGCACAGCTGCATGACTCCCCAAGCCTGGGAGAATCCAGATAGCCAAGAATTCTGGGGCAACCACTGGTACTGCTGATGAAGCCACCAGAATGACAAATTCCTAAACTATTAGATTCTATAGCTGAAAGGGATATTTTGTGCAAAGGTAAATCAAAACTGATTTGTTTGATGACAGGCTTTACACCCTTCTGTGAGTCAGACCAGTTAGATCTTGTTAGAGTAGCAGAACTTGCCCAAGAAGAATTTGGGCTAAGATTCAGGACAAAGAAATAAGAAAGAAAGATAACTAGAAAAGCCAAATGATAATAAGTTTTGGAAAGCAGAATCGGTTTTTTCTTCAATCTCTCATGCTTCGTATTATTTACATTTTCTCATTGGAAAGACAAAACTTTTAGCACTAATGCTGTCCTTTTGGGCTGATTTAAGTTTTAACAAAACAAGCCAGCAAGCTCTAACTTTGTTTTTTTAATATCTTAAAACAAGCTATGAAGGAGCGTTTCTGCCTTTAAAACTGCATTGGTCATCAGTTGTTCTACTGCAGCAGTATTCCCATTTGATATTTATTGACAGAATGCCTTGATAGCACAATAAAGAATAAAGGCTCCCTCCTAGCACCACTGCTGTTGAGATTATCTCTCAAATGTCTGGCTCTTCAAGACAAGCCACAGATAAGAACAAACCTAATACGATATAATGGGAAGGTACTCTTGCCCATGCATGTGACACAGATAACATCTACCAACCAGGTAAGTATATCAGCATTAACCCACGCTAATGAAACAAGAAAGAAATTGTGGGGTGAAATGATGAGCATATGTGATGTGGCCCAAAAATCTGCAGGAACACGAGGAAGAAGCCAGTTGTGTGAGTGACAGACAGTACTTGGGAGAATTCATGGATCCAAGGATCTTGCCATGTTTTGTCTTAGCAAGGAATTGCAGCACTGAGCATACAAAGAATCATAGAATCACAGAATCAGCTAGGTTGGAAAAAGACCTTTAAGATCAAGTCCAACCACTAACCCAGGACTGCCAAGACCACCACTAAACCATATCACTTAGGGCCTCACCTACACGGTTTTTGAACACTTCCAGGGACAGTGATTCCGCCACTTTCCTGGGCAGCCTATTCCAATGCCTGTTCACCCTCTGTGTGAAGAAATTGTTCCTAATATCCAGTCTAAACCTCCCCTGGCACAGCTTGAGGCTGTTTCCTCTGCTCTTATCGCTTGTTACTTGGGAGAAGAGACCAACCCCCACCGCACTCCATGCTCCTTTCAGTTGTAGAAAGCAATAAGGTCCCCCCAGAGCCTTCTCTTCTCCAGGCTAAACAACCCCAGTTCCCTCAGCAGTTCCTCATAAAACTTATTCTCCGGACCCTTCACCAGCTTCACTGCCTTTCTCTGGACCCGTTCCAGCACATCAATATCTTTCTTGTAGTGTATGGCCCAGAACTGAACACAGTACTCAAGGTGCAGCCTCACCAGTGCCAAGTGCAGGATAGTATCATTACGCTCAAATTTTTTCCTTCTTTTTTCAGCCCAATCTGTGTTATTTTTCTGTACTTTTTAACACCTCTTTTCTGATATTTTCCATAGAGTTTCTCCAGAACTGTGGAAAGTTGTGTTTTATCTTTGATGTGTTGCTGACAAAATTCCATCTGTTTTTGGTGTTCAGAAGTTCTCGCTCCTAAGATCTGGGAGTGAGATGCTACGTTTTCTCTCTTTTTTTTTTTCCCCTTAAATAAAACATTCCTTGGAACCTCTAGAAGGAGGTAATTGGCTAAAGGTTCTGTCCAGTATTGCTCAACT
Organism: Psittacus erithacus; assembly: GCA_009867235.2. Taxonomy (NCBI): domain Eukaryota; kingdom Metazoa; phylum Chordata; class Aves; order Psittaciformes; family Psittacidae; genus Psittacus; species Psittacus erithacus. Next base: position 25,740 of record WYDI02029601.1, on the reverse strand, counting down.
GTGCTAAAAACACTTCACAGGCTAGGGTCTGGGCCAGCTTGGGTGATTTCTTTTCCATTTTGGACTGTTTTGCAAAGTTTTGAGAATCAAAACAATCCCATAAACCCCAGAAATCCCATAACTGAATTGGCTTTTTTTCCTATGAATTATATTAGAACTTTGCCAAGAGTTTCCTTCCGTCTTTGTTTCTGCTAGCTGATAAGAAGGGAAAAACAGTGTATTTGCAAAGAAGGTAAGTCTCGCTATCTTCTTTTTACAGACGTGGAAGTTAAAGCACAGAAAGATGAAGTTGTTTGTCCCAGGTCACCCAACAGAGCAGTAGCAGACAAAAAATAGAACCGAGTCCTTCAGTGCTCACTCTGTTGCATCACTCCATCTTCCTGTTTTGATAAGAACATCTGAAACAGAATTTTCATTGGTAAGTGTATGAGAAAGATTCAAATTTCCTGAAATGTGGAAACCAAAACCTTTAGTTATGTCACATAAACAGAGGTTAGATACAGTTCACATTGAGACAAAGACCCCAAGCCTGAGCTGTGGCACTTCGGTTGTACAGGTATCTTTTTGCTAATCCTCACTGTGGGTATAATCTTCCAAGTATCTTTTATCAAAAGATACCTCAGCCTCTATCCCCAAACCTATTGTATAACAGGATCATAGAATCATAGAATGGTTTGGTTTGGAAGCGACCTTAAAGGTCATCTAGTTCCAACTCCCCTGCCATGGCCAAGGACACCTTTCACTACGCTAGGTTGCTCAAAGCTCCGTCCAGCCTGGCCTTGAACACTGCCAGGGATGAGGCAGCCACAGCTTCTCTGGGCAACCTGTGCCAGTGCCTCACCACACTCACAATAAAGAGCTTCTTCCTTGTATCTAATCTAAACCTACTTTCTGTCAGTTTTATGCCATTCTCCCTTGTCTTGCAACTACCTGCCTTTGTAAAAAGTCCCTCTTCAGATTTCTTGTTGACCCCCTTTAGGCACTGGAAGCTGCTCTAAGGTCTCCCTGAAGCCTTTTCTTCTCCAGGTCGAGCAAACCCAGCTCTCTCAGCCTGTCTCCATAGCAGAGGTGCTCCAGCCCTCAGAGCATTTCCGTGGCCCTTCTCTGGACTTGCCTCAACAGCTCCACGTCCTTCTTGTGCTGGTGGCCCCAGAGCTGAATGCAGGACTGCAGGTGGGGTTTAATGAGAGCAGAGTAGAGGGGGAGAATCCCCTTCCTTGACTTGCTGGTCACACTTCTTTTGATGCAGCCCAGGACATGGTTTGCTTTCAGGATTCTGAGCTTTTTTTTTTTAACCCATACTAGTTTCATTTTCTGCATTATCAGAGATGGAGTTTTCACTTTCCTAGCACTGAGGGAAGCATAAAAAGTATGTATAATGAGCAAAGGATGATTATCCAGTAGTATTCATGGTTTCATTTTAGCTCTATTTTTACCATTGGTTTTACAAAATTCCGTTGATTCATATCAACTGGGGGCAGTTCCTGCTTCTCTGTAGCAACTTTACTATCTCTTGTAATCACAGAATCACAGGGCTTGTACCCCTTCCTATTCCCTCTCTGATTTGTCATTCTTGCCTGCTGTTTCTGTAACCCATCCTAAAAATTAATTCACAACTTTACGATTTTCATGAACATCCAGACAACCATCTAGAAACTACTACTCTAAATAAGTCTATTTGTTCAGAGGCCTGCAATCTATTAGCAGTGTACCTGATCCTTGTATTGTGTTTTTCCAAGGAGAATATGTGAAATTCAGTAGTAGTTGTGTTTCCTATTATACTATACATAGCTGAGAAACTGAAGAGAAAGTCTATTCTTATAGCTAACAGGGTAAGAATTACAAGATATAACTGTCCTCAAAGTGCTCCCTCCATAAATCTGGGTTTATTGCTCAATGTCTTCATTTGTTACATACAGTACTTTGAGAAAATCCTTATCCTTCCCCACCTGTGTCTATTTCATCTAGTTATTATTGAAAGCACTTGTGGCCAGGCACTGTTTCTTGATGGGCAGTTAGGTATCACTATAAACAAGGACAGCTGACCTCTCTTAGAATTCCTAGGCAACTCCAAAGTGAAACAAAAAAAGTCCCCATCAACTCTTGGGGATTTAGCAGAGAATTGTTAGGAGAGGCTATCAAAAGCTGTGTTTCTAGAATGCAAATTTTTCAGGTGCAATAAACTTGATTTTAATAAATGATGAAAACAGATGAGAAAATAAATGTTCTAATTGGTCTATATAGAAACCAAGTGCTGAACAGTTACTTGTAAATTTACTTCTTATTTTAACATGAACCCCCCCCTATGTAATTGAAAAGCTTAAGATCATTTTAGGGCCTATTAAAAAAAAACTTATGCAAATAACATGACCTTTGTGTTAACGATTTTAGTGAAGGATTAGCAGGCAATTAGATGAATGACTGGAGGAAACTGTCACACTTTGAAAATGTCAGGCTGTGAAAGAAGTATACTGCCAAAAGAAAATGGTGAAAATGGATGATAAATACTTCTAAAATCTGTCCTGGACAAACGTTGGGCTGAACAAGGGGATAGCATAACATTCTATGCAAGTTCTAAGATGCCCCCTGGTGTTACAAACTTCAGCTATTTTTTTCTGTTGAGACATCGTGGATGGTCAGAGCAGGGCAGTATTGATAGAGGATAAGAAAGTGTAAAAGATAAATGGAAGCTACAGAAGCCCACACACCCGTGGAAGAGGGTTTGGTAACAATGCCATTTAGGATCTAACTGCCATTTACAATAAGCAGAATTAGAAGTAAGCTTTTCCGTTTTATGTAACATTTTCAGTGGCAGGACTTAAAGAATGCTGTATGGTGATGGGGATCCGGGTGGGGAAGGAATCAACAGCAGTTTATGGAAGCTGTAGATGGAAAGGAGACTTGGAGAGGCTTTGGAGAGCCACAGAGAGAGGAGTCTCCTTCTTCACTCAGATGTTTCATTTATAGCTGTGTGACGGTTATAGGACCCCAAACCTGCCCTTGCAGCCATGTGTCTGAACTCCAGTCGCCACAAGCAATAATATACCCTGTCAGAAGGATCTACAGAAATACAGAGAAGAATCCTACACCAATTTTTGCTTATTTGTGACTGCTGAGAAGAGGAAGCAGAAGCAAAGGAAGAGACGGGAGAAAAGAGACTATTTCAGCAAAGAGGAAGGAAAGAATAGAAGGTGCAGAGCCGATGAGGGAGGCCTTAGAGAGCAAGGCTTTTTGTTCTTATTACTGGATCAAAAATCACTGCTCCAAAGAACCAGTACTCTAATAGTAATGCCTGCTTCCCTTTCTTTCAGAGACATTAGTGGTTGTGCAGGCTGAAAGTGAGTACTGCCTGTGTGCCTTGGTGTTTGTGTGTAGTCCATAACCATGAGGAGAGTCTTTGTGTCCCAAGTAGCAGTGCTCAGACTACTAGGACACACTTTTACAAGAGCCCTAGTTTTCAGATAGAGCTTCATGTAAGGTATCACTTGTTAGACAAATGCTAAGTATTAGTATCTTGAAAAAAGAACAGAGAAAAGTGGAAATAAAATATTTTCAAGATCTGAGATTAGACTGGTTGTCTTAAGGAGTATTTAGAAGATTTGAGCTTTTCTTGGAATACTCTTGTGATGAAAAAGAAGAAGAAAATTGTAATTAGAATACATAAACTAGAATTCTGTTCTTGCCTCTAAATTAGTATGGCTCTTCTTCAAACTGAAGTGCTGGCTCTAGATGCTAGCCAGTGGTTTTGTGGGGTTGGTTATATGGACTTTTCCGGAATTAAATCACACAAACCATGTGGACTTAGAAATGTACAGGCAAGAGGAGAATCAAATGCAAGAGGTTCTGAGAGTTTGGGGAGGATTTCTTATACTACAGCATAGCTATTTCTAGCTGAATATTTAGTATTTGCAACTTTGTTTTGGAGGATCTTCAGATGGCAAGACAAAAGATGTTTGCCGCTTCATTCAAGCAGAAAAAGAGTATTATAAGCTATTTTCAATACTAAATAAATACTAATTCTCTACCATTTTGTATATCCTAGCAATGAAGAGTATATAATTTCATATAATTTAGAGAAAATAGCAATGGTTTAGCCAGGTATCTGATTAATGTGTACATATTTTGGAGATTCATTACTGAAGGAAGTTTTGGTTCTCTTGGAGATTAGATAAGTGAGGATAGGGAAATGAGGAATTAAGAGCAAATCCCTTTGAACAGACGCTATTGACTGTAATAAAATTTGCAGCACTTCATTATGTAAAAATCTGTTGTAAAATGAAGAATCCTAGTGGTGTTAGAGCCTTTATGGCCTAAAGAAATAAGGTAAAAATTTCAGCGCTCTCTGTAACGAAAGCCTTCAGCTCTTGTAGTGAGAAGAATAAAACCTTGAAGATTTGACACCTACATAAAGTGGTGGCTCATCCTGCAACACTCTAATTAAAAAAATAATTTAAAAAAGAAGAGATAAAGTGAAATATCTTCTATTCATTTTTAATGAAGCCATTCTTCTGATTTTACAGGGACCAACTGCTGGTTTTGTTAGTGCTCAGGCTGGTAATAATGAGTATAGGTCCCAAATATATCTTCTGGCACTGCACCAAAATACGTAATCCATTCTCCTAAGTGCAAGCTTATGCTGTACCTTATTATGGGACCAAGTTATCTGAGACTTGCAAAGTAATACCAGATGGTGATTGTATGTTGGCTGGAATTTGTGGTCTCTCTTGTCTTGCCACATGTTTCACCACTTGGAAGCTTCTAAGTTATATTTTATAATTGTGTCCTTGGCTCGACTTTCCCTTTCTTTCATTTTCTGGTTTGGTGCAATTCTTCATGTTTTCACTAGGTGGGTCCCCACAACAGTACACGAGGTAAGCAATTTGTTGAAGAGCCTGAACACGCTTAGGTAAATATCTCTCCCCCTCAGTTTTATTGCCACTTTCTTTGGCAGAAGTTCACTGCACCACATGTTTCAATGTACACTTTAGTCACTTAAAAAACTGCTTAGAGTGTTGAGACATTGTCATAAAGGAACTCGACTTGGGCGTCTTCCTAGGACTATTGCTTTTCTAAGTTGCCTATTTCAACTGGCAAGTAAAACTAGTGTACTCTTCCTCTAGCCAGTCATTTACAGTCCTATCAAGGTTTGTAATCATTTTACCTTTCAAAGGGTGATGTAAAGCTTATTGGTTAGCAGCATACATATATTCTTCCTTTCCAAAATCAAAAGTTAATGCTCTGAAACTTTCCATGCTAGTCAAAACACGCAAAACCATCATTTTTTCCACTTGTGTTAGGTTTTTACTGACTACAGAAGAAAAGACAGACTTTTTGGCTGGAATCTTCAGAAATGTTCTTTCCAAGTACAAGTGTTTTGTATGAGTGTGTGCTTACCTTAAAAGAGATTTACTCACTAAACCTGGCCAAAACAAAGCCTAAACACAAGAATTCAGTTCTCTCTATCCCCTAATGCTCCATAGAGAAGATTAAGGAAAAAAGAAGTCAGAGATTAGCAGTATTTTTAATGTCCTGCATAAAGCTGATCTAACCCAATGGTGAGTAGCATAAAAGCTAGACATATGTAGCTCTTAAGCCCTGTGGGATGCCCTCTCCACCTGAGTCTGTATATGATTCTTGCCTTGTGCAGCATCTGCCACACCAACCTGGGAGAAAACTGTTAAGACAGGAACAGGGCAGCTCTTCACCCTGTTATTTTTTATAGTTGAACTATATAGTCTTTGAGAGTCATAGTGCTCTGCATGAGAAGGCATATAGCTTCTTTACTGTCTTAGGTTGTGTTGTCACCCTGAAAAAAAAAAAGGATGAGTTAACCTGCAAAGAGATCTATACTGTCATGTCCAGGCTGTTTCTGACATTCAAGGCTTTTACACTTACAGCTAGCCCTCCTCATAGTGTAGTCTGTAGCCTTGATTTAAGTTTAGCATAGGTAACTGTTACCTCTGGGGAGCTTATCTAAAAGTATCTTTTCAATGCCCACTTCTTATATCTTGGCACATACACAAAGAAAATCAAATCTACCGATTTCAATTATTGTGAAGTGGGTTTTTTTATTTCCTTCTTCTTTTGTTTCCTCTCTTATCCTGGCTTATTAAGTGCATCTAGTTCATCTGCTTGTTTCTCATGGTAAGACAATTCATGCGGCAGTCTAGCAAGAAGTGCAAATTTTGATAGAACTAGAGGGTTTTTTTCATGTGATTTGTGCTTACAGGGCAAAGAAAGGTTTAGAAAATTCTTGCAGTATGTATTACAAAGAGAAGCTGAAAACTGAAACTGGTTGCTTTCTTGCTCAGTAACCAACTTACATTAAATAAAACTGATAATCATTATTGAATATATTTAAACTCAGAAAATCTTGATCTGTCAAATAGTTAATGCAAGACAAGAGAAAGGCTGTCACATTACACAGAGGCATGGTAGTTTTTTGTGTCAGAGGTCTGGCTCAAAATTCATCCTTAGGAGAGATCATAACATCTGATTCCCTGGTTTTAGCAAGTAGCTAGATAGCATTTTCTGTAGTTTACACAGACCAGTTTTGATGGTTTCCTTGTCTTCATTTTGATGGCAAGAATCCCAACTTGGAAAAAAATAGTTTCTCTATTGTTTTCATTTATTTACGTCTGTAAGTGATGGTTATGAGTTCCAGTAGTTATCTCTTCATTATCAACCTAGTATCAGTTACAATCTCCATTCTCAGCTGTGGGCCAAATCTACATTTAGGCTGAGTGCAGAAACTCTAGGAATCCAGGACAATGAAGAATAGTGAGAAATTCCAATAAAATCTTGATTCAGATTTGGAAAGTACTTGTGTGTCTGAGCCTGGAGAGTTAATCTGGGTAGAGGGTATCTCATACTCTCCTGGATTAGAGTCACCTTTCTGCATCATGGGCAGTTACACAAAGTGTAGTGAGAGTGCTCATCATTTCTACTTCCTGAGTTACAAACCACAAAGCCAGACATACTATATGAGGTTGGTCTGCTCACACTCGTCTGGCACCATCATTTCCTTTGGGAAAATGGCAAAGGCAAATAGCAGCTTGCCTGTTTGCATGTAGGCGTGATCCTTCTGAGAACACATAATTTGGCACCATGTGCAAGTGAAGTTCAAATGTCCTCAAGCTATGAGTTGTTGACAATATTTCTCAGAATAGACATGTAAACTACTTAAAGCAGTGTTGGTGTTGCCTTATCTCAACATTATCTTCAAAACCTGTTCCCAAGTCACTAAGTCACCCTGGTTGGGAAAATATGCTTACAGCAGAGGGTTAACCTCTTAACCTTTGCATCTGCCCCCTTGTCTGCAGAGAGAGGGTAACTATGCTTACCAGGCTCATCAGGACTCTTGGAGATGCAGAGGACACTTACTCTTCTGTGTGCATTGATGACAACTGCTTATGTATTGCTGCCCCATAGTGGCTACGTTTACAAAGGGTATAATCCTCACAGTAAAGGCAATGGTGAGCATTCCAAATAACAGCAGTTTCTCAGATAAATTATTAGCTGTGCAAAATGGGCATCACATTTAGACTGGTTCCCTGTTCCCTACTCATAATTAAAATGCAATTAAGCATAGTGGGTGGTATCACACCTATATTATTAGTGATGGACCTATCTCTCCTTTATAGGAGGTAGTATAGAAGTGCCAAGTATCACTACTGTAATAAAATCAGAGGGAGGTAAATATACCGTAGAAATATTCCAAGGCCATTTGTGTCAGCAAGTGAACCTTGGCTACAACACAGAAAAACTGAGAGTTGTTAATAAAGAGGATTAAAGCAGTCATCCTTTGGGCTATAGCAGGACTTAAGAAGTGCCTGTGAATGCAATGTTCAATAAGGACTCCAAGGCAAAGCTCAACTGTAACTTGGAGTCTGCACAGAGGGAAAAGAGAAAGCAGTCCAGGATCATGTTACTCATCTGATTGTAAAGGGCTCTGTTTTCAGCGCTGCCCCCAGGGCTTTACCTGATGTATCCAAATAGATGTCTGCCCTTCCCACCCTGCAATCTTTCATACATAAACAACTCTAAATACTTTTCTGGCTGTTCTGCCAGCTTCAGCTCTTCTTGCTTATTAAGAGCCTGCTCTCCTGCCAAAACAACAAACAGCTTATGTGGGTTGTGGTTGGGGGCAGAGGCAGGCAACAGCAGTAAGCTCATTTCCTTTGTTTTTCAAGTTTCTCTTTGGCCTTTCTTTGGGTAAGATCCAAAGGATGGATCATTGCTGGTTCCATCATGATACAGAAGGAACAGACATCACTTTTCAAACAATGACGGCTTTATGAAGCTTAGTGGTCCTAGCCAAAGTCTTGATGCTATCATCAGACATGTCTTTCTTCCCAGTCCCTGCAGGTGACTGCAGCTGGCAGCAGATCTTTTGACAGTCAGATTCTGTATGTTATCTCTGTTGGACCAAGCCTTTAAATAATTGGACAGGAAGATCTTGGAAACAGATATGCTATTTGAAGGCATAAATAACATCATGCTGAGTGCTGCAGAAAGCCTTTATTTAATTTAGTTTGATTTGGTTCAAATGTGGTCATCTGGTTTGGCTTCCAACCAGGATTTCTGTATATGTATGCTCAATTTCTTCTTAGACCACCAACTGCCATATACAAATCGCTTCTCACTGTGCCTCCATTCTTCAGCTCATCAGTGGGGATAAGATGTATTTGACTTACGGGAAACAGAGGTAAGGAGTGATGGGAAGTAAGTTTGTGAAACTGACTGATTTTCTGATAATAGAGATCTATATAAATAACTGAAACACAGGACTGAAATGGTGAGAGTAGTTGTTACTAACAGCAGAGAAATGTGGAGAGCACTGCTGGTATAGTGCCATCAAATCACGTCATATAACAGTGAAATCCTTCCCTATGAAGAAAAGCAGGCCGTGCAAAGTAAAACCAATTTAAGCTTTTCAAATTAAAGTGGAACTAAAGGTTTTGGGTACTTTATCTGACAAAGTCACCATGATGGTGTCTTAGACTAGATATAAGGAAGATATTTTTTACAATGAGGGTGGTAAAACACTGGCACAGGTTGCCCAGAGAAGTGGTAGATTCCCCATCCCTGGCAGCATCCAAGGTCAGGCTGGACCGGGCTCTGAGCAGCCTGATCTAGTTGAAGATGAACTTGGTGGTTGCTGAGGGGTTTGACTAGATGACCTTTAAAGGTCCCTTCCAACACAGACTATACTATGATTCTATGATTTAAAGAAGTTTAATTCTTCACTTTGCTAATTCCTACTTGTGATGATTGCACAGAGTTTCATTTTAGGTCACAAAGTATTTTCGATAGTGATCAACTTACATTTTAATATGCAGGTATTAGCCAAAGGCTATTTCTTTGCCTCCAGCACACCAAAAGTATTTGGCTAAAAAAAACCCCAACAAAACAAACCTCTACAATGTACATGCACATTCCTGTTTGCCTTTTTTTATTCCCCCACCCTTTTTCACAAAGGGGCAATTTCATCTACCTGGCCTTTTCTGAAATGCACTCTGGGAGGTGATTTAATTTTTGCTGTGCAAAGAGGAACGGCACAATCCTAGCAGCAACGGCATCCTGCCAGATAGTGCTGCTACGAGCATAGCACCAACAGCCATCAGTCTGAGCACTAGCAGTTCCGTAACAGCTATGAATCAGAGGCAGCAAAGAAGCAGTAGATGGTTTGACCTATGGCATTTTAGGATATTTGCTTGCTTTCCAGAAGTCTGGAGGCTCTGGATTCCCTGGCATCTGGTTGAGCCAGGGAGATAGATTAACTGAAAGACTGTTTTGTCTTGGGTGAGGTCTTCTGGGCAGCCAGATATTTTATTTTGTATGTATTGCAGAAAAGATTGCTTTAAATCTGTGTGTTCTAGGGATGAGAAGTTGAAATTGAGAGGGCAAGCTGCAAGATATTTTTTTCCTTCGCGCAGCAGTCTTCACTAGCCAACACTGTTGGCAAAAGCAGGCAGAAGAGAGAAATTCCCTTAGATTAATGGTGCACATGTTACCTGTCATGCAAAGTTTAAGCCAGAAGGTTTTAGTCATACATGATGATATGGGCCTGGTTTTAAAATGATTTAGCTGCCTGTCCCTAGCTGCTACATGTTGCTTTTGGAGCACAATAATATGCTGAACAGTTCTGCAAGTCAGGATCCAAAATTCTAATGCTGTAGCTAGACTAAAAGTACCATGTTTTTTTGTGCAGTGAGCTTTGCTGACTTCAGTGAGCTTCTCCATAGACAAAAGCATTCACCTGGAATTAAATGTTTATCTGTTTGCAGATAATATAGATCACTGATGTCCTACATACTGTCCAGGACAGAGCCTGAACAAAACCAGGGGAAACTAATGTCAGCGATATTTGTGTAAACCACACGACATGTGCTTTCTCAGATCATCCTTTTATAATGCAGTATTCCTGTAACAAAGTTCTTACTCTCTTTCATATTTGAAAGTAGAAAAATTATTGTGTGCTTTCTGCAGTATCCATTCCTGCCAAAGCTGATTTAGAACAGAAGGAAAAGACAGCTTTGCTCTTCCAGCTATGGCTTTTAAAAACATTTTTGTCTGATTCTGTTAGGCTCCCGGGAAATGTTTCATGAATGTGTAGAATATTATGTTATTACTGTATTGTATCTGTGTTAAACCCTTTATCATTCCACAGCCCTTTGATATAGGACTTACAAGTCCTGGGCTACAAATGCTAAAACAGTAGCGCAGAACTTGACCCCCCTAAGATTTCTCTTGAGCAAAACTCCCACATGGGAGGACTCTGTTGCTTTCTTTGTTCTTGCCTCAGACCGCTAATCTCAGGGATGGTGAATGAGCCATATAGGATTGGGTCCCTGCTGGGGATAGGGGGCAAGGGGATCATAGAATCATAAAATCATAGAATGGTTTGGGTTGGAAAGGATCTTAAGATCATCTAGTTCCAACCCCCTGCCATGAGCAGGGACACCTCCCACTAGTTGCTCAAAGCCCCATCCAACCTGTCCTTGAACACTGCAGTAGACATCATCTAACTGACTGTAAGAAAACTCCCAGAGGATATGTCAGTTATTCTGCTAGTTTGGCTTCTTTCTGACTGGAAGATAGAGAATGTGGCACAGTAGCAGATACATCATACAATTTGGGTTACCAAGGCATTTGTGCTTAAGTCTTGACCTGTCTTTGTTTTCTTAGGCAAACAACAATGAACAAAAAAATATAATTGTTAAGTGTATTAATAAGTTAATGATAAACTTTCTTAACAGTGATAGCTTTCAGATTGCCGTTAGGGGGCATTTAAGCTAATACAGAGGTCTCAGTATTTTTATTTCAGGTTCCTTGCACACCTGTTTGTGCTGATCAAATTCTTGAGGTTTTCCTCACAACTGTTAAGAGGTAGAAACTTTACTCTTCAATAGCATGTATGCATGCGTCGTATGGCCAGGTTAAAGTCCATAGGGCTAAAAGAAACTTGGGTATCAGGTTTCCAGGTTTATATATAGATTTTTCCTGATGCAAAAAAAATGAAAAACAAACTCATAAAGCATGTGGACCCAGCCCAAACTGCAGATGAACACACTTTAAACTCCAAGACAGTGTAAGCAGAAAAGTGTTTACTGCTTTCAGCCTTCTGTCCGAGACCTATCCAGAGAGTTCCAAACTCTTTTTGGTTTTCTTGTCAAGTTTCTGGATCTAATTAAATCCACCTACATCTCACTAATGTATTTCCTGAGATAAGTGACATTAGAAAATCTCACCGGTATAAGCTGGGGTGTAATTTAGATTGTCGGCTTAAAAAATAGCACTATAGTGGTGACCCTAAATCTGTAACCCCTCTATTACTTCACTGCCTGCCGAGGAGACTTGGAAAAACTTGCTAAGCAAGTGTTGCTTTTCAACCCCAGGACTCATGCTGTCTGCCTGGAGCTCAAAGCTTGCAGCTCAGTAGTAGATCTCCTTTATGACTTGTGGGAGTCCCACAAGTGGTGTGCAATACATATGCCAGGAGTTTGCCATTTACCCACCAAGTAATAGGCTCGTGATGCTGAATGGAGTGCTATATTCATATGTCAGATGTGTATGATCTTCTTTGCCACTAGAGAAGTTTAGGGATAAAATAATACTGAAGAATACAAGATCTTCAATAATGGAGAAAATGACAAAAAGATACAAGATGGGTTACAAAGATTATGTTTGGCAATAAAGCCCTTTCATAACTGCTCCAACATCTTATCCAGTAAGAGTCTGACAGACTTAGTTTCTGTTGTCTATATCAGACTTGGTTCATCTAGAAAACTTTAGGGCTACATCTTTAACGTCCTAGGATAAAGAGGCTACTCGGAGTATCCTGGAACTGCTGTTTCAGCCTGAATTTTCTTGGAACTGTCTGTTTCAGCGGACTGTCTTGTCACCTACGGCTTTCCCTTTCATATCTCTTATGGCAGGACACTCAGACTCATGTTAATGAAGGAGATCAGGTCATTTCTGTACACTCTGTACTCTCTTTAAAATGCCTAATTATTTTTTCTGTTGTATACTTTGATTAGAACACATTCCTGGCTTCAATTTTGAATTGTTTTGTGGGGTTTTTTTTTCTTTTATAGGTCCCTTCAGACAGGGTGTTAAATTTAGCAAATCAGAACTTATAAATATACAATGTGCAATTCATTAATAAGAGATAAATATTATAATTCCATTTGAAAAGGCAGCTTGAATTAGCTCATTTTTAGCAATCTAAATGCAATACTAAAAGATAAATGGATGGCAAAACTGGGAATTGGTGTTTCTAGAAAGACAGTTTCAGAAACTCTTAGTTACAAGGGGCTTTTTCCCCCTGAATCCTGAGTTACAAGGGCCTTTTTCCTCCTGAACCAGTCACACTTCTGCTTAGCAATGAGGTAGGAGAGTTAAGCCATTGGGTGTATTGACCGTACCATATAAGTATTCTTTTGGTTTGTGTGCAGGGTTGTGTATAGGAGTGTACAATCCTCATACCTTTACACCTCTGTGTAACCTTTTTCAGGTGTTCTTACCTCTGTAAGACTTTGAACTTGGTACAGAATAAACGAGGTCTCAGCACAGTATGACCTCTAATACAGTCCTCCTTGTGTTAAAACTGCCTGTGTCTGACACAACAGTACAAAGTCCAGGCAGCCTGTTGAAGGCTGAACTGGACTGTTCTGATACAATTTTCTTTTATCTTATCAAAATTGCCCCAGTGAGCCAGGTGAGTCCCGACTACTTCTTGGTCTCTGGCTCCTTGGCTCAGTTTTTGTCTTCAGGCTGCATGAGTCAGTTTGCTATTCTCTGTCTACTGTTCTTTAATTTTCTGCTTTTTTTTTCTGGTCAGTTTTATCTGTGGCTATATGTTAGGAATATTTTGGTTTGCAATACTCTGATTTGCCTTAATCCATCTCAGAATAAAACCTGTCTCTCTCACATTTTCTTAGTTCTGTCTCTGAACGTAGCCACAAAAAGTTTGATCACTGTGTGCGTTTTGCCTGGCCATTTCATGTTCCCTGCCACCTCATTTCCTCTGCACAAAATCAGATTAAACTCATTTGCTGTTTCCCCACTTACCATTTCTACATCCTCAAAATGATGATCTTATATTAAATAGCAATCACATCTTCACAGGGATAGTCACCAGTGTGGTAGGCACCAGTCACCTGAAAAAAGTGAATTGTACATTTGGCGTTTATTACATCTCTCTGATCTGAGAAATGCTGGAATCACAGTTTAAGACCATTATAGGCAGTTCACCCAAACTTAAAGGAGGCTGGGGGTATATGTTTAATGCCAGCCTTGGACTTCTTCATATGTTTAGCTCCAGTCGTATTTCTCATGTGTGGTTCATTTTGCTGAAAAGCCTCTCTGGTCAACTTACTTTCCAGCTGACCTCATAAGATTAAAATATGAGTCTGAAAAATCAATTTAAAAAGAACTGGAATACACCTCTATTATATATTAACATGTGTCCTTGTAAAAAAGGGCTGTGATCTGGGTATGCAAAGGCTAATAATTGACCAACTTGTCGTGCCATAATATTTGTTCTGTTTATTTTCTTTGCAGAAAGCATGCCAACACTTTGGAGGGACACTAAAAAAACCATCTGCAGAACACTCATACCAAGTTTAAATAGGCACATTTTAAAATGTTCAGCAATGATTATCAATGTTTATCACCAAGGGCTACAAAACACTTCTAACAAAAGAGAAATCTTAGATTTTATAGGTTAATGGTAATGCATGAAAAATAGGCCAAAGCCCACTGCAAGACTACAAAACCCCTGAAGATCTGAAGTGATAAAGGCACATGAAAAGGCTGGTTCGTGGTTTTGTGTTATTCCCAGGAGACAAGTTCAGTATTTGATTTCAGGAAGTTTCTAGGGCTCCACAAGGTACTCAGCATTTACACAACTGTGTCTGCAAACCACTACAAAATTGAGGCTTAATCATGACATTTGACTTGGGGGAGGAGGTGTTTTGGGAGAGCAAAGAGAACAATGCATTACTGTGTCAATACTAGTAGCAGAGGGCACCTAGCCTGGGACTCTCATGTCCAGTGGCAGCTGAGAACTGTTTTGGCCTCCGCCCTTGTTTGCCTTCCTTAACTTGTGTGCTATTTTTTTGTTATTCACTGATTGTGCTCCTTTTCCTCCAATTAGAATTTCATTGTGCCCTGAAAGTATTTGACTTCCACAGATTTCATTCCACAGGACTATTTTTTTCTCTTAAAACACTCTGAGCTATTACAAAAAGATTTACTTTCATTACAGGCAAAGTGGTATTTGATTGAGAAGCCATTTTGATTGCTGTGCTTCTTTGGCTTCCAGGACCTCTGAAAGAGTATTATGTGTTCATCATCTCACAGTCTGTAGGACTATGGCAGAATGAGTCATTCTTCTCCTTTCCTAGTGAATTTTGGGAGAACTCGCCTTCCCTTCTGGGCAAGCACATATATTCTGGGAAAAGGTCAGAGGATTTGGAGCATTTGAATAGTTCATTTCTATCCATGTTATTGTAAGAGAATAATGATCTTTGACCCAAATGAGTAAATTCTTTAGTTTCAGTTTGTAACTCAAAATGAGCTTGGTAGATGAGTTAATCAGTGGTGTTTTCAATTTTGGCTTCTTGGCTTGAGAGCACCAAGATTTTAGAGTTTTTTAGAGGTTTTTTTCCTCTGAATAAGATGTAAGCTGGGGACTATATTTAAGCAACATAATGGCAGGGCAGTCTTGGTTGTAGTATACAACTGTGAATCCGACACTGATCTTTTGGTAGTCATAACTTGTTGGGCCTGATTCTGAGAATGCATTCTGTGTGGGAACATATTCCAGTCACCTGTTATTACCCATATCATATTGTGTATAATCCCTGTAATGAATATACTGCTGCTATTTTATTATTTGCCCCTGTTTCTCATTGAAAATCCATTCCAGAACTTGCTTTCTCTTATATATAAGAAACTTCTCTTAATTCCTTGACTAAATGTATACATGCCAGATTTTTTTCCCATTTGTTCTTGTATCAACTTCCAGTTTCATCTTAATTATTTGAGCTGGAGCTGAGATCACTCTCAGAGTCAGGCTGATGCTTTTTGTAAGAGCTTGTAAAGCTATAATTTCAGTGCTCTCCAGTTTTCTTCAAGGAGAAAGTATATGTTTCCTTCTGCCCAGCAAAGCTTTGATACCTAGAACTTTTTATTTCTTAGAGCAGTTCCTTAGTTTTGGGGGTTTGTTTTGATTTGGCTTTCACGACTTGGAGTATCTGGTCTTTCATAGCAGATATTAAAGAGAAAATCAGCAGATACAGTCTGGACTATCTGGATCAACTTTATAATTGTCCACCTGGAGAATAAATAATGAAGCGGCTTTACTGTGCAAAGAATTAATGAGAGGTACAAATTTTACAGATAAAAAATTATATCTTTCACTCAACAGTACCACTGAAGTTGTAATTTTTTTGTGTGAAAAGTTGTATTCACACAAATGTAAATATTTGTGTGAAGTTTGTCATATACTTGTTTGGGTATTGGGATTTCTTAAGTTTCTCTTCTAGTGCTAGCAAACAAAATATTTTTCATGAGGTTGCCCTTATTCTATGGGACATCTGTATTCTTGTAGCCTTTTGCTAAGGGATTACTGTCAGATTCTGAAGAGATGAATGGGAAGAGTTGTCCATCTCAATACAGCTTCAAATGAAATGTCTGAGTTTCCACTCCCAGGAGTCAAGTCTTGCTGCTGAGTTGAACGATAGCAAACTTTAGGGATTTGAAGAATAGTGTAATTGTTAGTCCGAACACCAAAAAGTACATTCTGAGTATCAAGTGTCTAAGAGTTGCGTCTGAATAACAGATCTGAATATTCCATTAAATCAAGCACATCATACCCAGTACTTTGCATTTTATTTTGGCAGTGAGATAATATTTTTTTAATGTGGATCCTGAAGTCCTGATAAAAACAAAACTTCTGTTATGATAAGATTGCAGGATTAGCCCCAACTTTAGTAACTAATGGCCTGCTTCCAACAAAAACTATCAACACTTCTTCCTTCCTAGAAAATATAGTTACCTTGGGGCCAATTTTGTATGGAATGCTTAAGACTGGTTTGAGGTATATATGCCATATATGCACATGTGTTCATGCCTGCATATTAGCAATTCTGTATGTCTACTTTGGCATTGCCTTTACTGTAAAATTAGACTTGTTTATGGTGATTTTTGCATATGGATGGTTCTCCTATATTCTTAACTAGTTAGATGCTATTTAATTGCTTTAGTAGAATATGCTAGTCAAAATACAGATATGTTACCATTCCAGTTTGGAGTTCCGAAGCACAAAATGCTTGTCATTATTATCTTCTAGATATTAAACATCTGTTCAGATATTCAGAAGTCTGATAATTCTGAATAACTGATAATTCTGCTGTCAGCTCAGATGATAGAATAATGCTCAGTAGAGCTTACTGCTATGCAATAAAAAAAATCTTCTACATGAAGAGGCCTTGAACACTTCCAGGGATGGGGCAGCCACAACTTCTCTGGACAGCCTGTACCAGTGCCTCACCATTCTCACAGTAAAGATTTTCTTCCTAATATCTAATCTGAATCTACTCCCTTGCAGTTTAAAGCCATTCCCCTTTGTCCTATCACTACATGCCCTTGTAAAAAGTCCCTCTCCAGCTTTCTTGTTGACCTCTTTAGGCACTGGAAGCTCCTCTAAGGTCTCCCTTGAGCCTTCTCCTTCTCCAAGCTGAACAGGCCAAACTCTCTCAGGTTGTTTTCATAGGAGAGGTGCTCCAGCCCCCAGAGGAGGCCTCATTTTCATGGCCTCCTCTGGCCTCACTCCAAGAGGTCCATGTCCTTCTGATTTTGGGGGCCACAGAGCTGAATGCAGTACTACAGGTAGGGTTAAATGAGAGTGGAGTAGAGGGGCAGAATCACCTTCCTCAACCTGCTGGTTACACTTCTTCTGATGCAGCCCAGGATACAGTTGGCTTTCTGGGCTGCAAGCACCCATTGCCAGGTCATGCTGAGCTTCTCATTGACAAACACCCCCAAGTCCTTCTCTTCAGGGCTGCTTTTACTCCATTCTCCACCTAGCCTGTATTTCTGCTTGGGATTTCCCCTGACCCATGTGCACTTGGCCTTGTTGAACTTCAGGAGGTTGGCATTGGCCCACATTTCAAGCATGTCAAAGTCCCTCTGGATCTCATCCCTTCCCTCCAGCATAACAACCAAACCATACAGCTTGGTGTCATCAGCAAACTTGCTGAGGGTGCACTTGATCCCACTGACCCCCATATCACCAACAAAGATGTTGAACAGCTCCAGTTCCAATACTAACCTCTGCAAAACACCACTCATCACTGGATTGCCAAATAAGAAGTAAACAGCACAAAAAAGAAGTCAATTTGACTTAAAATTACATAAATCTAAGACTTCTGTTCTCTGTGCTCTTCCCACAGTGCTGAGTACACGGAGAACTGGGAAGACTGACTGCTTTCTGTTTTAAGTAATGAATTTGGCCCAAAATGGGAACCTATCAGCTGCCAGTTACAATGGGGAACATTCAGTGGAAAAGAGTCTGATTGCAAACTCTGGGTTAATGTTAACTGTACCTTGCGCATGTCATATGTTACTTCGTGCCCTACCTAGGAGCATTACAACTATAACCTCTTCATCAGTGACAACACAATCAATTAATGATTTTTTTTGCCTTTGTCTTCTATCTTCCAAGACCTAGAATTTCTCCTTGAGCCATTCCTTTTCTTGAATTTAATTTACTTTTATTCTTACTTACATCTACTGAGTTTATATGTATCTGTAGTGTAAAGTTTTAATTTTTTATTGAAGACTTTGACGTTCAGGTACTTTGCATAATAATACATGATCAAAATTTTAATGGAGAAAAAATTAATAATCTCAATGAAGCTACACTAAATCGCACTAACTACCATCTGTTGCGAACTCTTTGGATTCAGTGTGGGGAGAATATTTATGCTCTAGGATCATCTCTAGACATTCCTTTCTTCTAAAATTCTTCTGGTAAGATTTTAGACCATCATCCTAAGAAAAATGATAGAGTTATTTGAGATACTTCAAAACAAATGTTCTTCCTGACATTAGATTACTGTACATCATCCTTTACCATCATTTTTGCAGTTTTCTAAGACTATTGGAGAGATTTGAAGCTGTGCATCTGGCTTTGAATCTCAGACTGAGTTGAAAAATCGTGTTAAATCTGTGCTTACTACTTTACAAATACATACTTATTTGGGAATTCTGTCGTTGCTATGGTAATGCGCAATCTGCAGTCTTTTAATGACTCTTGGTACCTTCATCATTATACACCTCAGTGCAATGTCAAGAGCATTCCTCCCCGTATCACTCATTTTCTGCTGAAAACAGTAGTAGTATAGTAAGACATTGTGTTTGTCTCTTCCTGTGGAAGTGGTTTGGCTGGAAGGCCTTGAAAAGACTGAGAAGCAACTTTGGTTTTGTTTTCAGAGAACCTGGGCATGCAGGGAAGCCAGGATCTAACATCTTGCCGCCAATACTTTGCAGCATAATATATTTGAAGCTAAACATGCAAAAATTATTTCCTTTGAGATCTTACAGCCCATTCGGGAATTCACTGCTTCTGGAAACCTCACTTCTTTTTACATCTGAACCACCAAGCAGTAACAGGCTGATGTTTTGGGGCAGTCTCACCCCCTTTGCTCCAAGCATTTCTATGGCCTACTGTGCTGTCTGAGCCCCAAAACCTCTATGCCAAGGAATAAATTCTGACATTATCACCCAGTAGAAGGCTCACAGAAAGTGCATTTGTAATTCTTCAGCTCTCTGAATTCTTCCCAGTTCACCAGGAAGAACATGGAAATATTTTCAGATTTTTACTGCTGAAAACACTTTTTGTTCCTGTGCCCACACAATCTGGTAGAACTGTGCCTCTGCTTTCTTTAAATGCTCTTTTAGCTAATGTACTGCATTACACATACTGTTGGAAAAGAAAATGAAAAGCAAAGTCCTCTTGAAACCTGTGTTAATTTGCAGGACTGACAAAAATCATGCTATATGGGAAACGAGTATCTTTTCACTGCTTTTGCATATAATCTGCCACATTAAATTTTGATTGAGGTTATCTGTCTAACTTGTAGGCCTATATATGTAAATCAAAAGCACAAAGTATTGCCTCTGTCTAACAGCCAGAAAGTCTGAATCACAATCAGTAGAAAATACAAAAGACTTTTTCCTGTATCAGTAAGGAGGAAATTAGATACTTTGTAGGACTTTGTCCATTTCTTCTGTGATTCTTCAGAACTAAGAAAACATGAGGCTGAACAGCTCGTCATTCCAGTTAATGGAAATTTTTTGTACAGAGACCAATATTACAAAAATTATTTCTCTCAGAAAGTACTTTGGTCATTGGAAGGCTCTCCTTGCTCTCAGAACCAACAGACGTTGTGTGAACCTTGAAAAATCAGCTTCAAGGTCTTTTATCAAGCTGTCATGGTTCAAAAAAGAAAACGTGTTTTTCATGTTTGTACCTAATCAGGTCTACCAAACACTTACTTTCTATGCAAAGATGACACTTAGAGTATTATTCTTATTTTACTCTTACACTATAGTGATGCAAATGAGAATCTGAATTTACCTGTCAGCATAGTTTACAGTACACTGCTGGCATTAATGTGAACCACACAACAGGGTTCAGGTCACATCATAGAATCATAGAATGGTTAGGGGGTGGAAAAGACCTTATGATCATTTAGTTCCAACCCCCCTGTCATAGACAGGGACACCTCACCCTAGACCATGTTGCACAAGGCTCTGCCCAACCTGGCCATGGGCACTGCCAGGGCTGGAGCATTCACCTTGAGCAACCTGTTCCAGTGCCTCTCCACCCTCACAATAAAGAACTTCTTCCTTATATCTAACCTGAACTTCCCCTGTTTAAGTTTAAACCCGTTACCCCTGTCCTATTGACACAGACAGTCCCTGATGAGGAGTCCCTCTGATCATGCACCTGTTTTGCTTTACTGTGCATCTGTTCCTATAGTATTGGTACTATGGAGTGTGGAGTCAATTGTGGGAGCACCATGGCTGTGGAGTGGTGAAGATGTTCTATAGTAAGGCAACCACTACAGCTGACAAAAGCAGAAGCCTCTTGCCAATCCTTGCACCAGTGCTCGTGCCAACTGTGCTATGGCTCTCTATGTATGAAATCAATCCATTGCATGGGCCTATTCTTTTCAAATAAAGAATTCTGAAACCTTTTGATACCAATGATCAATTGTGAAGCTGCACAAAAGCTGCAACTGAAACACTTTCAGGAAAGAAACAAAACCTGTCTTTGTCTGTTTGGAGAGAAACTAGTAGTTAGATTAAATTAGAGAAACAGCCTAGAAAGTTCTCTCTCACTTCCCACTCTGCATTGCGGTCTCTGGATGACAAGACAATTTGCTGTTTCGGTGGATGAAGCAGTGCAGTAGCTCTGGAGTGACCAGCACACAAGCAGAACTGGTGTGAGCAAGAGGGAGACAACTATAGGGCAGAATGGCTCAACCAAAGCAGTCAGCCTTAGAACAGTACCAAGTGCTGCTAGGTTTCAGGTTGTTGTGGTTTAAGCTTAGTCGTAAATTAGACAAAGCATGTAGCCTGCTTGTTTTCCCCCCACAACCTGTCCT